>VDFB02075321.1:14958710-15128769 GCA_007258455.2 Sequoia sempervirens
GTACCAATTTTTTTTTTGTTTAAGTACAAATAACATGCAAGATGAATACACATTGCCAACAACCTCTAAGGCCACGAGACAAAGATTACTTTATAACCCAAACAACAATTAATCATCAATTGAAATCAAAACATTAATCACTTACAAAATTAAGATTACATACATCCCATATAAGGTAAATTACAACAAGGATAATAAATACCTCAAGATTCCAATTATCAACATTTAAACAATATGATTACAACACTCATTCCCCGAATGAGGTAAATCCAATAATCATGATTACAATTTACAAATTCCACCTCGATGACAAATGAGGGGTAATACAAAATGAGATCAGGCAGAAAGAGCGAAGCGAGGAAAACAGCGACATCCGAGCTCTCAATGAGAGAAAACGACCGATCAAGAGAAGAGCCAGCGGAAAGAATGCATTACCGCAGACCACGTGAACCCAAAGGCCCACTCCCTCCGTTACTGGGAGATATAGTAACAAGGTTTCGGGTCAAGATAGCTTCACCTCTAGACAAAGGCTAAACATAGCAGTCCGACTCTCAATACCAACATCACTTGACACAGAACGAAAACTCACAAGAAAATACATTGCTTCCAGGTTACATGGAACAAGTACACCATTGTACAACACACAAAAGCTGACTAACTGTTGACGTAGGGAGAGTGTCATACATAAATTGCCATGAGTTACCCTAGCTCAACCTTCCTAGGCTACCGGACCCCCATCATGGGTTACCCTGGCTTGCCTCTACCGGTGCCAAACCCTCATGCAAAACTATGTGTCTCATCTCATCTCGAGTCTTAACAATGCATGTTCCATGAGAGAGGCATTCTTTAACTTTATTAGTGTGAAGTTCCCCATTAATTCTTTTAGATTATCACTTGATTAAACTCTAAGTGAGTTACCCTGACACCTCTTTGGGCGTCGGACCCCCACAAAGGGCCACTCTCCTACTGACAACACATAACTCAACCACATGCCAAGGGTAGACAATGCACTAACACTTATCACAAATAATCAAAACACCTCAACAGTAACACATCACTACGATGCCCAACTGAAACCCAAGCATGCACTACCCAAGGCTAACACAAGGTTGACTCACATAGTGAAATCCCACATAAAGAACTGATAACAAGACTCAACCTTAAACCATAAGGTCGTACAACCCATTCAAAGAACCGGGTATCCACTTAAGCTTACTCAACCACCATCCACGATAGACAAAGCAAATCATAAGAGTCATAACATCATCTCAAGAAAACACTGCTGGAAGACTTACATAATCAACAAGACCAAAACGAATTAAAGACGAGATCAAAGAGACCCTAGCCTCAAGGCACAAACCCCAGAACAACCAAGGTACACCCACAATCAAACAATATTTCCCATACCGAGAATAACTGAAAATACCACTAGAAACATTCTAAGCAATTAAACAGGCTAATATTAGGATTTCTTAAATCCAAGCCATGTGATGAAACATTGCATGAAGTCAATTGAATAAACGCCATTAATCAAATTTCTCAACACTAACCATAATCGTGACACTTAAATAATAAAGTCATTCAACTAACATTTAAAACAATTTACTTAATCTAAGTTTACCATTAACTCCAGAGCAAAACATTTAATATAAGGATTAAAACATTTATTTTGAATCCGTTAAACTCATCTCATCTTAAAGCCATTACTTAAAAAATCCTCTTCTACTAAAATACCTTAATTATATACAATATAATTTTCCGAACAAACATATATTTTAAATGTAAACAATTATGACGTAAATCTACTCATTTTTAAATCACAACTTCCCATAACATTTTAAATTGAACTTACAAGAATATTTTTAAAACCACACAGATAAAATTATACGCAAATACATACTATGCATATTTTTTTTAAACATTCAATTTAATTATTATTTAAATAAATATTATTTAAATATTATATTAATATTATATATATAATATATATCATATATTATTATATATATTAATATTAATATATTATTAAATAATAAATATCTAAAAATTACAAATAAAATAAAATATAATAACACGAAGCCCGAGGTATTCGTGGAACTCCCACGATGCCCTAACTGGCCGCGTGAACTGTGTGAGCTCCACACAGTCTGTGGCCGTTCTGGCCACGGTCTGTGTGGGCTTCACACAGCCCGTGGCCTTATGGCCGCGGCCTGTGTGGGCTTCACACAGCCCGCGGTCTATTCGGCCACTGTCTGTGTGGGGTTCACATAGCCCGTGGCCCTTGGTCGCGGTCTGTGTGTTCCTCACACAGTCTGTGTCCCTTGGCCGCGGTCTATGTGGTGGCCGTGGGGTTTGACCTCCCACCCCACAACCAACAAAAAAATAAAATTTAAAATATTTTATCCCTGCGTTTAAACATGGCGATAAAATATAGGGCATATTCCTGGTTTTACCCAAAATACAAAATTTCAATTATAACAAATATATTTGTATATATATTTGTGGGTATATCCATGTATTGATATACATGGGTATATTCACAAATATATATACCCAGATTTTGATTTCATGCTCAAATTATGAAAATAATCCAAACCCATTTCAAAAATAGAACTTATTCAAAACAACAAAATGGGTTTTCAAAACCTAATTCTAATATTGAGTTTTCCTTGATTTTCTTTCAATAACTTGGTATAAACTTCTTGTATGGTTTCAATTTCCAAATCTATCTACCATTTAGCAACTTTAAGAGTTTTTTCATGAATCTCCATTGAATCTAAAACTATATTTTCAATTCATTCCAAATGAGCAAGTAGATGAAAGGAGAAAGTATGGAACCTTATGTTTTCTCCAAGATTTGCAAGCTTCCACCATGGAGATTTTCGAACACTCTTTCAACTCCACCATCTTAGCCTCCTCCAAGCCTCTCCACCCAAAAATTCAAAACCAAGAATCCATGGAGATTGAAAGAAAACCCTAAAGGAAAATATATCATTTTTCCAAACTTTCCAAATTCAAATTTAAATTCAACCTCTAATTCAAATTCTAATTAAATTCAAATACCAATGCAAACTCACTTTCAAATTCAAACTAAATTCAATTTCCACTTTCAACTTCACAAATATCCTTTGCCAAAAAGTCAACTACTTCCAAAAATATCCTTTTAAATAAAACTCATTTTCAACCAAAAGTTAATTAAATTTCTTTAACCAATTGAATTTATCAATTCACCAATTTAAATTCTTTTCAACTTTTATTTCTAAAAGTAAAATGTAAAGCATAATTCTAATTTTTTGATTTAATCCAAAAAAATCTAAAGATGCCAACCCAACCAAATTGATTTAATTTAACCCTATTAATTTAATTAGTCAATAAAATAAATCTAATTCACAATCAGATTATTTTATTAATTAAATTAAATTAATTAATTAATCACCAATTTTCCAACATTTCAAAAAAATGAAACAATCATCACTTATAATTTTCAAAAGCCATTTAATCACTTTTATCTTGCAATTAACCACATTTAATCATTAATTAAACTACGCAGGTCATTTAATAAACTTTAACTTGAAATTAATAAACACTCAAGGGAAAACTGAACAAGTTAAAACAACTGACCCCGACAACAACCCGACCACATGCTATGACTAGGGTGACGACTTGACACAGAAAACCTAGCTACTATCTCCCAATTAATTTCCGTTGGTCAAAGGACACGCTCAAACTTAGAAACTAGGTGGGAGCCGATGGCATGTACTCCGCCAACCTACAACAAAGAGCATGTCAACGCGGTATATATACATAATATGATCAATCATACCATGAAGAGGAAACTGAATCATAGGGTGCACGCAAGCCGCAGTGATACAACTGGCCCCTTTCACTCAATACAGTATCATTAACTCCACACATCTATCATCAAAGATAAGCTCAATAACATAAACATCATTTAATGCTCAATAACATAAATATCATTTAATTAGATATATATTCTAAGTTACTCCAAATCATGACATAAGGATAACATCTAATAAAAGAACATCACATCAACATATATAACTTCTAAGCATCATAAACATACCGTGATGCACCATAAATAGGAAGAAAATGCTTCATCAAAGAGCCAAAACGGAGGGGTGTTACATCCTCCCCCCTAGGGTCAGGCTTACTCCTGGAAGCCTGCAAGTACCCCTAGCACAACTCCATACAATCACATATAGTGCGATAACATTACAAAGTTTACTCATGCAAAGGTATGCGACATTATTACTTTAACATTCATTTAACACTTTGCATTTTGAATCTAGGTACAATAATCTAATATCAACATGAGCTTTTAAAACTTAACAATAAAGTTGGGGACTATAGGCCTCACCAACAAGATGCACCTATTACGTAATTATCATTAACATGCGATGGTTTCACTAATCCTTTTCTTTCTCTAAGCTTTTACTTACTGCAAGATGATTCCCTATTCAGATTATACATTTTCCATGATTATGAATGCAACTTGGGGACTTAGGTCCTTTACCCAAGGTTTGATCTAGGAAACAAACCTTCATGAATACATAAACATTTTCTCATAAGATACAAACGCCATACTAAGGCACTCAAGGAAAGAGGTCTATGTCTATCTTGCCATATCAAGCACTTGGAATACACCCAACAAACACACTACAACCACACTCAAGAATCCACTCAAGGGTCTCAACCCTTTACACAACAAAAAAGTCAAGCAACAAGAAGGAAGCCAAACAAAACACACCTCTTGGTAGGCTTGCGAGCCTAATCCTCACAAAAGCATTCAACCAAAGACATGCAAGGGTGGAAACAACAACAAAACTGATTGTCGTCCACCACACACAACACATCAAAATCACACACTACACAATCATCCATAATGCATTCTTCCATTAGAAAGGATATCGGTGCATTGCGCACTACACCGAGGATCCTATCCTTTCCACTAGTTTCCTGCACCATTGGACCTATACCACTTAACGACAACTTCTGGGCAAACAAGAGAAATCAACCCAAAAGGAAACCCACACGAAAGAGAAAAACAACTAGGTCAATACAATGGGATCATAGTGCCCAGGGTATAAACCTACACAACTTACAACATAATGGGTCCAACATAATCGTAGAGTTCCCAGTGTTTAAACCTAGGCTCTGATACCATGTGTAATGCCCCGCCACGTAACCCTAGAGGAAGTTGCAATCCACTACTTAAACGTACCAATTTTTATTTTTATTTTTGTTTAAGTATCAATAACATGAAGATAATACATATTGCCAACAACCTCTAAGGCCACGAGACTAAGATTACATTAAAAAAACAATAACAAATAACATTAACATAAACCAAACATTAACTAATTTTAAGGAATTGAGACAACATATTCCATGCAAGATAAATTACAACAAGGATATAAAATACCTCAAGATTCCAATTAACATTTAAACCACAAGATTACATCACTCATTCCCCAAATGAGGCAATTCCATCCAAATGATTACATATTACAAATTCCACCTCAATAACAACTGAGGGGTAATAAAATACAATAAGAACCGAGAGAACAAGGCATGAGAAGAACTGATTCCCACGAGCTCTCCAACCGGAAATCACTTAACATGAAAAAGAACTACTAACGAAAAAGATGCATGCCACCACCATGCAACTCCAAAGGCCCCACTCCCTCTGTGCTCGGAGATAGTAATAAGGATTTCCTAGACAAGACCATCTACCACTAGACACAGGCTTACACAAAAACTGAATTGAAACAACTACAATCACAAAGCCACTTAACATCTACAAACACAATGCCATTTAGCCACTACAGCCACAACATCACTTAACACGCGGTTACAATGCTTCCAAAGAACAATGATCATGTACATCACACAATAACTAAATAACTGTCGACATAGGAAGAGTGTCATGCATAAATTTCCATGAGTTACCCTGGCTCAACCTTCCTAGGCTACTGGACCCCCATCCTGGGTTACCCTGGCTTGCCTCTACCAGCCGCCGGACCCTCACGCAAAACTATGCATCCCATCTCATCTCGAGCCTTATCATTCACTTGCTTCACGAGAGAGGCATTCATTATCTTATTAGTGTGAAAGATTCCCATTAATTCATTTAAATTATCACTTAATTATACTCTAGGTGAGTTACCCTTGCGCCCCTTTGTGTGCCGGACCCCCACCAAGAGCCACTCTCCTATCGACAACACATAACTCAACCACGGCCATGGGTAGACAATGCATTGACACTTATCACAAATAATCAAACACCTCAACAGGTAACACATCACTACGGATGCCCAAAACTGAAACCCAAGCGTGCACTACCCAAGGCTATCACCAGGTTGACTAACATGATGACATCCCACATAAAGAACTGATGACAAGACTCAACCTTAAACCACAAGGTCACACAACCCGTTCAAAGGACCAGGTATCCACTTAAGCTTACGCAACCACAATCCAAGATAGACAAAGCAAATCATAAGAGTCATAACATCATCTCGAGAAAACACTGCTGGAAGTCTTACATAATCATCAAGACCAAAATGAATTAAAGACAAAATTAAAGAGACCCTAGCCTCAAGGCACAAAACCCAGAACAACCAAGGTACACCCACAATCAAACAATATTACCCATACCGAGAATAAACGAAAACACCACTAGAAAACATTCTAAGCAATTAAACAGGCTAATATTAGGATTTCTTAAATCCAAACCACGCGATGAAACATTGTATGAAGTCAATTCGAATGAATACCATTAAAATTCTATTGCCTTTTTGATAGGTTAATTATCACTAGTACAAAAACAATAATATATGACTAAATAAACTACTAAAAATTGCATATATATGACTAATTTTGGTCACGTGACCATTAGTAGTTTATTGCCGGTCATTTATAACACGACCAAATTTATGACTAAACTATTTTAGTGATTTATCTAGTCATTGATTTAGTCATTGATTTGGTCATTGATTTGGTCATTTATTTGGTCATATATTTTAGTCATTAATTTTAGTCACGTGACTATTGTAGTGGTTTATTTGTAGTCATTTATAACACCACCAAATTTATGACTAAACTATTTTAGTCATTTATTTAGTCATTGATTTGGTCATTGATTTAGTCGTTAATTTAGTCATTTATTTAGTCATGGTAGTGATTTATTTAGTCATATATTTAGTGATTAATTTAGTCATATATTTAGTCATTAATTTGATTATTGTTAACTGGTCATTTATTTAATCATGGTAATCATTTATTTAGTCATATATTTAGTCATTCCTTTAGTCATTAATTTAGTCATATATTTAGTCATGTAAGTCATTACTTTAGTCATTACAAATCAAATCTAACTTAATTAATCTTCACAAATTAATGCATATAAACTTCAAGTATCATAGATATTCAAATGTTGAAGAAGCACCATGAAATGTAGACTAAAATTCTTGAACAAATATGATTGATCAAACACAAACACAAACAACATAGTATTTATGAGTGGAGAAAAAACCACTCTAAAAATTTACTTTATTAAACCTGATTGGAAAATCAAAATTTCATTGGTTACATTCAATGTCTCAGTGACACTGTACAACTTACTGACACTATATAAACATAATACTCCTATTTTCATATACTTATATTGTTTTCCCCTTCCTTAATTGCAGTCATTTTGGAAGGGCAGGGACCTCCTATAGGGGCTTGACCCATTTAATCCCCTTGCAAATCCACAACTTTCCCGCCACTATTGGTTTCGGCTCCTCCAAACTCTTTCTCGCTGGTATTCACCTTTTACTTCTCCAATTTGGAGCTGCAACCTGAAAATAAGGTTTCAAAATTTGCACGTCAAAAACATATTTGGAAGTAGATTTTTATCAGATATTGTAGTTGCAAGTTCCACTAATTATAATAAAGATAAATAGTTTTACCTTTCTGCATCAACTAATGCAATTCTGATAACTTTTAGAGGATCGACAATGCTAGCCTTTATCATATCAACATACTCAACTGCAAGTTGCAACACAACATTAAAATTATTAATTAGACTCAACATCTAAGAAAGAAAAAAAAACTTAAAACATTATCAATTTAGTTTCCTCGTGGCTTTCCTCTAGCATATCTGGAACCTCTTTAGATGTTCCGTCCAACTCTCATCACTCCCATATAGGTAGAATTGTGTATGTCCATCAAACTATCATCTTTCCCATAGAGTTAGAGCTAAATTAATTTAGAAATATTTTCTTGCTGAGCAATCCAATTTCCCTAGCAAGCCTAACATATAGAAAACCTCCCTTACATTCAAAAATTTACTCAAGGATGTCATTTTTAGTCTCAAAAATCAAAATAACCTTATTGTTCATTTGTCAAAACTACATAGTTAATAGAAAAAAAATTCAATGGAAAAAGCATGAGGAAAAATAATCTACCTCTCTATTATTAGGGGTGATCAAATACTACTTAAATCTACAATCAGAAACCCTTCTATGTTCAAGTGTTGTGTTGCAACTGTGACAGGTTGCTAATGAAATCAAGGAGATTATTCAAATTGTGACAATATTTTATTTTTAAGTGTTGCAGTTGTGATAGATTGTCAACAGAATCAAGGAGGTTATTTAAACCTTTAAAATTTCCTATTATATTCAAGTGTTGCAGCTGTGAGAGGTTGAAAATGGAATTGGAGAGGTTATTTAAACCTCTGCAACTTTCTATTTTCAAGTGTTGCAGATGTGATAGGTTGCCAATGGAATCAGGAAGGTTATTTAAACCTCTACAGTCTTCTATGTTCAAGTGTTGCAGCTGTGACAGGTTGCCAATAGAATCAGGGGGGTTATTTAAACCTTTACACATTTCTATGTTCAAGTGCTACAGCTGTGACAGGTTGCCAATGGAATGAGGGAGGTTATTTAAATCTATACACCCTACCATGTTCAAGTGTTACAGTTGTGACAGGTTGCCAATGGAATCAGAAGGTTATTTAAACATTCACACCCTTCTATGTTCAAGGTTGCAGCTGTGACAGGTTGCCAATGGAATCAAGGAGAATAACTATTTAGTATTTATTGAATCAGTAATTTGATTCGTAGTCACTCAGCCTATAAACTAACAACGTAGTATTATATACAAATGCAAGAAACACAATACTTGTTAAAATACCAACAAGGCCACAATTAACTTTTAAAAACTAATATGCACATAGAAAGGAAAAATTATTCTGTTAAAGTAATCTACAAAAATATTCATCTACATACCCTATTTGTAAGCTTGTCAAACAGTAAATCTGATGATGATGATGAGACACCATCCCTTTGTCTTCTTCATTAGCCATTTCAATATCAAGTAGCTGAAATCTCAAGACTGGATCTGGAACAAAGGGCAACAAAAGTCACTCACATTTTTTATGTCTTACCAATTCACAAAAGTAAATCAAGAAAGGAATAATGATAGAATCAGATTATCTGAATTTAGAACCAAATACCATATGATGTTCTTGGGTAGTGGTTTGGCAGTAAATTGGCAGGAGATTACCACTGCTAGCCCAAGTCTGATTATCAGGTACATTTGTGTGGTGAGAATTCCCAGGGTGATGGCATCCCAGGGCTTCAACCCTTCCTAGCCAAGAAAAAGGGGTTCACCTTTAAAAATACAAGTACTAGATTACAAAGTTTAGACCTTCTAATTCAAAATTTAGTCTTGGATCTGAAAGTGACCAAAACACTTTCAAAAATAATGTTTCCTTTAAAATATACCCTACCTTTAAATTCAAAAGTCCTATTTCTTAACCTGCAATATCTCAAAATATGCTTATATGTTTTTTTTCCTTTCAAGAGAAAAATGTTACACCAAAAAATGTTTCTTTCTTTCCAAATAGATCTGATCAGAAAATTGTGATCATAAAAGCAACAATTCATCCTTTAAGAAAAGGAACATCCCAGGTGGGAGAATATATCACATGGAAGAGGATATCTCTGATAATTATGCAACACAATTCCATTGCAATGCAAAGCTCAACTAACTAGCAATATTTATACTTCAAAAATGTCTAGACTAGTTCAAGAAAAGAAGAAAATTTCCAAACCAGTGAAATGCAAATAAAGTATAGAAATTTAGGCCCATATACTCATTTTTATTGTTGGATGAAGACATCTTTAATAATTATGCAGCACATTACCTTTGTAGTGCAAAGCTTAACTACCTAGCAACAAAAATCCTTCAAAAGTGTCTAGAATTAGTTCAAAAAAAGAAGAAAAATGCCAAACCAGTCAATTGCAAATAAAGCATAGAGTTTAGTCCCATATGCTCATTTCATATCACAAAACGTTTCCTACCTCTCATCAACTACCTTAGATGTTGCAACCCTAAGCTGGCTTCGTAAAGACCAAGAATTGACATTGCCCTTAGCCATATCCCTAATGAGAAACTACTAGTCAAATTTTCAAATATCATACTCAACTGACCAGATCATACTGCTGAAGAAATTAGATAGGACTGTTCAAGAATATTAAGGAATACAAAACCACCCAAGAGCAACATCTTGAAGGAAGTAAACTGGGCATTATAAATACTTAACAACAATGAGAAGATCATTGTTCTCAAAGTGGACAAAGGGAGTGCCAATATTGTGCTTAAAACCAAGGATTATATTAATAAAATGAGGACCATCTAGAGATCAATAGAAGCTACTGGTTGGTGAGAAGTGAAACCATGAACAAAACTATATAAGATGTGGAAAAGATCATAAATGAGTCATTGTTGATCAGTGAATGGAAACAAAGACATAATGCAAAGGCCCAATAATGCCAAGAATATATGGGGTGCATGATGTACACAAACTAGTAGCATCCTTGAGACCTAATGTGTATTTGATAAACTCTCCAACACAAAACTTAGCTATATATGTAAAGTGGGCCAAGAGATATCCTTCCTTCTCAAAAATCAGGTATGAGATTATGCTGCAGGCTTGTGCATTAAAGAAAGATCTGGAATTGTTACCGAATGGAGACCAAACACAAATTGGAGAAATAGGAATAAATCTAAGTGGTGGGAAAAAACAAAGGATACAGATTGCATGGGCTTTATATCAAGATGCAAATATCTATCTTTTTGATGATCCATTGTTAGCTACTACCATCTTAATGTGGTTTACATTGCTTTAGCAATAGCAAGTTCCTTTTGCATTCTTGTGAGGTCTATTGTTACTTCCCTGGAAAGATTAAAAATTTCCAATTATCTTTTCAATGATATTCACAGGTGCATGTTTCATGCACCAATGTCCTTTTTTGATGCAACTCCAACTGGGCGTATACTGAATCGGGTGAGTTGATCTTCTTGTTCTGGGATCTTTTTTTTTAACAAAAAATATTTATTCTATTTATAGCTAGCAAGTCAATAATATAATCTATATTACACGGGGGCTCTAGATGCCTTACAATTCTACATACATCAACCAATCAGAGTGCAGTAGTCCAGGTTATTCCTTTTCAGCTTGGAGCTCTAAATTTTTCAATTCTACAGCTTTTGGAGATTATTGTAGTCATTTCTCAAGTTGTATGGTAGAGTTTTATTATGTTTCTTCAAAATACATCTCATGTTCAAACAATTTACTAATAAATCCATTGAGATTTTGGTTTGGAGAAAGAAAGAGGAAGTGAGAACATGGCACTACTCTATGGTGTAAAAGGGAAAAAGAGCTCCAAATCTGTAACTCATCCTAACAATAATTTCCCTCAAATATTATGAATATAAGTCTTATCAAATTCTAGTTAATCTGTAACTTTCATTAAATGAAATACATGTATATATGCTCAGATAGCAAAAGGTTGGGGTAATAGATATTTGGAAAAATTCCATAGATTCTACAAATGGGTGATACATGTAATTCAATTCAAAGAACCATATCAACACTCACCCAAGCTTGTATCCATCAAGAGATTCTAACAGGTAAAAAATAACATTAATATTATTTGTCTTTTACGTTTGTATCTTCTAAAGAAAACTCGAAGGATAAACTTCTTCTTCAGTAGCTACAAGGCATATGAAAAATATCTTAAATTTGGAGTCTCTTTAAAATAATGTTTCAACATTATTGGGAAACATGATCACAGACAATCTTTGCCATGCAAAAACAAATATGGAAGGCCTATCCTTCATGGATATGGATTATGTTACAGATACTTATTCAGTGTCAAATAGAAATATAGCAAATCTTAAAATATTTTGGATGCAAAACAATCAGAATAAGATAGATACGAATATACGTGCAAAACATATCACATAATTTTGGAAATATTATTTCTACTAATATGAGACCACATTTATCAACGAGAGTGGGAGAAAACTCCACAGCAAGGAATCAGTTCTAAAAGAGCACAAAATTACTCTAGTAACACCATGAACTACAAAACAATCAAAAATTCCTTCCAATATGAGTTCTAATATAAAGATCATCTTGCATTTTTAAAAAAACATAACAATATAACAAAAAAAGAATTCAAAGAACAATCAAAATGTAAAATCCCCAAGCTGCACACGATGGAAAAACTCAGTAAAATGCATGACAACAAAGAATCAATTTTCAGCACATAAATATAACAAATAGTGGGCGTTAGAAGTAGACATGGAGACTTACTTGTGAATTATGCAAAATATCTGAGCACAATCCTTTCAAAAGTAGAAGCACATGTGAATAATGCAAAACATGTGAGCACAATCCTTCAAATATTCTCATTCTTGTAAAATCAATGTTAGTAAATTTTAATGAAAAACATATGGAAGCAGCCAAGACAAGAGACAAAGTGACCTGAGGAGATAGTATATGCAAAGCAACCAATCATGTGATGCCACATCGGCGCTCAACTACACATGAATGACATTTTATATATGCTCATAAACAGGTTGGTTACACAAAAGACATACCTGAAGATTTTGCACAATTTGTGTCTATTTGTCAATGAAGCTCTAATGAATGAGTTATTTTGTTAAAATAAAGCGAACCAAATCCAATCTACAAAAAAACCACAAAACAATTGTTTTAGATTCAGAAACCAATAAAAAATTTCTAATAATGTGCAGCTTTTGTAATCACAAAACAATGTTTAGAAAAGGTAGTTGGAAGAAATATAGGTTCCTCAACATGCTTCCATTTTTTTGGTGTTGGACAAAAATAAATGCTTGGTATTTCAAAAGGGGTAGTGGTGTGGTCATGTGATAGTTTAGTAAATTCTAGTTGTACGGAGAGTGTTAAAATTGTACATAACTGAATTATGCACATGGCGAATAAGTGCTTACAAGAGTTGTAGATATTCCAATAGGAATTGTAGATGTGTCAATATTAGTTATTCTACTATCAAGAAATTCTAGATAGGTTTCATATTAGATTTAAAATTTGTAGGGTGTTGATGAACTTCATTTAATTTATATATTCTAATCGTCATTTATTTAATATATAGACTAGTTTTCTTCCCTTAAATAACATTTTCTTATCTATATATTTTGTTGTTTAGTTTTATAATTTAATTGTGTTACAAGAGAAGGACTAGATGTGACTCCACATTGGAGTGCTAAGAATATGATAAAATCTTGAGCATTGATTCATGTAGAGAGGGTAGTGTATGTGGAGTGCCCAAGAATATGATAGCATCTTGAGAAAAGATTCCTATAGAGAGAGTAGTGTATGTTTGTTTTGAAAAAATGTATGTTTATTTTGTGAAAAGGAGAGAGCCCCTTCCATGATAAATAGAACGTCCCTCCAGAGCTTCCTGAGCCAACTTTGGGTATAAATTTTGCAAGAGATGGCATACAAGAAAAGGATTGGCTATCATTGGTTGTTGTTCACAGTGATGCAAGGCTTCTTGCAGTTTCATTCTACTTTGGTGCAAGATTTGGATTTCACAGATCTGATAGGTAAGTCTCTTCAACTCCAATGTTGATTGAAAATTTTAAATGAGGTTGCGATCTTAGATTGTTGAAGATGACCCTTTGTTGGCTGCTATTCCAATTTGGTAATTTTGTACAAGGACAAAACTTGTATTGTAATTAAATTTTGTTTTCCCAAATTCTCCCTGAAGAGATTGAAGACTTCCCATGTTTTGGGTAGTTTTCAACCACATTTGGAGACAACACTTAATGCCTCAGGGACTTCTAGATGTCCATATATTTTTTATTATTATTTTATTTCCTATTATATAATAGCCATCCTCAAGATACAAAAAACTTTTCACATCCCCAGAAATGTGTCCCCTGTTCCACATCCCCCTATCCCTGAAACACAGAGAAACATTGTGGAAAATGATGATTAAGACATCAGATTCATCTCTAAAGTATAGCTTAATGTGGCATTCATCTCTAAAGTATAGCTTAATGTTAAATTTTCTAAATTCTTGAATGTAATATTGTCATTTATGAATACTTTGTAAAAGCCATTTTCTGCACAAAGCATATTATCTAAAATGAATAAATTATTGTCCTCAAGGAGCTAACCTCAATTTACTCCACATAGAAATGGGTTTCACTTTGCTCTTTGTTTCGTTTGAAAAGATAATTGGCAGCACCTCTCAACATGTTTTGCTCTTGGCTTCAATATTTTTTGGGTAACCAAGAGGAAAGTCATTATGCCAGAATGTTTTCAAATTGAAGTTTTTTTCCAATTCAAACTCATGCTGGGTGGGAATAAAATGTTTTCTATAGTTATTGCATAATTTCAAGACAAATTTTCTGTGGGAATTCATCTCTATGTTGCATTATCAATGATGGAAGCAAGCCATAAGTTGGGTGTTAACATGGTTATTCTTGACTAGCCACAGATTCTGGGTATTCGATATTAATAGTTTGGTCCCTTCAAAACTTCTTCCTTGACTTGAGTAGCACATCAACACTGAAAAATTTAGGCATGGACGATAATGAAGATGTAGGTTTTTCCATCACATAGCTTAAAAAAGAGTGAAAGTTGAGAAATAGATGTCATGTTTCAACATGATTCTTAAAAGGTAGTCAGTCTGGATCTTCTTGTAAATGATAGAGGTAAGAACTTTCAGAAATACTTTTGAGTTTTGACATTAAACCAACAAGGTAATAAGTGTAAAAAAATATACTAGTTTAAGCTTTAGATGGAGCAAAATTGGATAGACTTGAGGACCATATAACAAGTAAATGCAAGCATCAATCCAGGTTGTGTATAACATGAGAAATCACAAATCAATGCAAGAACATTCAAGAAGTAAACAATACTAGATCTGTTCAGAATTAGAAGCTTAAGTAGATCTACATAGTAAGTTGAAACGACTAACACTGAAAAGGTCTTCCATTACCTACATCAGTAAGCATTTGGAATTGGTAAAGGAGGCATTCAATCAGCTTGAGAAGTCTTAATAATGAGAAAAATGATGTCAATATTATGGAGACAATGATTGGAAGGAAACTGTAATAGAGATAACTGTGATGATAATAAATGACTCAAAGCCAAAAATAATAAACATTTTATAGGCAACCACAATTGCAAATGGAATATAGCAAGAGCCAACATGTCAAATGAATTCAAACAACTATAAGTAGTTTGAGGGGCACCCAAACAAATATTTTTATTTATTTGGTTATAGAAATTCACAATAAGAAACAATATAAAACCTATATACATGCGGTTAATTGTTTTTCTCAAAAAAAAAGGGCAGTCAATTGCTTTTCCAAGGAAAAACTGGATAGGAGATGGTTGTATTATTAAGAGTGAAAAGGAAATTCCAAAGGAGAGGTCAATGATTGTTGTAAAGAAACTAAGCAAGTAGAAAATAATGCAGTAGTAGCATTGGGAAATACAGAGGTAAAAGAGTAGTGCAAGCAAGTAAGAAGAGTATAAAAGGAGGAACAAATTACAAAGGGGCATGAGAAATGATAAGAAATAGTAAATGAGACAAAAGAAAAATGATATAAATTTAAAATCTACAAAGGAATGTGGTGCTCAAGGAGGTGACAACATTCAGGTAACATATTATGGTGGTTATAGATAAGAGCTTAGCTACAAATATTGGGAAAAAGTTGCAATAAATCACAACTCGCCCCAAAAATGAATTTTGGAAGTGAAATTTTGTGGTTTTTTGATAAACTTGTGGCCAACAATTTTGATTTTAAAAATTACAAGTTTGACCCAAAAAATCAAGATTTTATTACAATTTTATCACCAAAAGCTTGCCACTTGCAATTCAATCACAATTTTGAATTTTTGCAAATTTTTCTAGTTTTTTTTTGCTATATATGACAAATTTTCAGAGTTTTTTTTTCTAATTTCTACGGAAATTTTCTCTGATTTTTCCCTCACCCTAACCCTAACCTATTTCATTTTTTTTCCTAACCCATTTTTTCCCACTTAACTGAATTTGCTAATTTATTCACGAGAAAAAAAATTGCAACTTTGGGTAAGAGTTGAAATATTCACCATAAACTAGAAAGATGTACATAAAAATGTAAAGGCTAACCTTTAGATATCCCAGTCCTACAATATCAAGAACAATGTGGAGTATGAAGTTTTAACATTTGATATCCTATGCTACTTTCTAATCAAGTCATCCAAGAGAATTTCTAAATCTGTGTGGTACTGGTATGCAAGAGAATACATTATTCTAAAATCTAAATCCTAGGTTCTAAGTTCATTCTAAGAATGAATGTTTATAGAGTTACCCATATACATTGGAAACAACTTATGATGTTTTCATTAAACAGAAAATAATTTGGAAATCAGATCCAACACATACAAAAGAAGCAATTACATTATATGTATGGGAAAAAATGACTTTTTTATTTTTTAATAACATTGTATCATGCATATCTCACTCCAGCTATTCAACTAATCATAGAGTTTGGAAAGAAATTCTAAAAACAAAAAAATTACAAGATTGACCTATTATAAAAATGTTGAAAATTAAACTAAGTGCTCATCTTATTCAGTCTTTTTTCTCACTTAAAACATCATAAATGCTTAATATATACTTTGTTGAACAAACAATCATAAGAGAAGTCACCTTAAATGGAACAAGAAATTTGGTTTTTGTACTTAATCTAACATATATCCAACAAATATTTAACCTTAATGTAATAAATGTTCTATTTTACATAGCCTTCATGGAAGCGATAATACCTTAAATAGCATCATAGCAAAAGAAGCCTAGACATCCTAGCTATGTAGAGCCTCTACAACCAAAAAGCATTTGTTATAGTGAATACTAAAACATGGTTTTGTGATCCTTTTTAAATTCGTTCTTAGGAAAAATGTTTCTATACTTGCTACCATAATTATCATATCAATTGAAGAGACATGGCCCTGTGATCCTTTTTAAACTCATTCTTAGGAAAAATGTTTCTATACTTGCTATCATACTTATCATATCAATTGGATTTAATTTTTGTGTCATAGAAAGATTCACACACATGAGAAGATATAGAATCTTAATGATATTCATGTCTTCCTATAGATGGAAGGATTCTGAATACATAATAGAAACCAATATTAAACTTTAGGAGAGATCTCCATTTGCAAATGCATGACCCGGTGAAGAAAGCACCAACAAAAGCAAAAAATGTCTTCTTGGCATTCAGTGAAAAGGAAGATGTTGTTTAACCCAGTTGATTCTCTTTAATATGTGATATACAACTACAATTTATTCATTAAATAAAATGAGATTAAAACAAGTGGTAGTAAAGATAGATCATCCTGTATTATGTGTTGTATTTGAAACTTGAAAGAATCAATAAACCTCTAGCATCCAACCAATGAAGATTATTACATCTGGTGCTGAGTCTAATATGTTAATTTTGTCATGTTCAGTGAAGCTGTCACATACCCATATCATGTGTATCAATGCATTTTCAAACCCAGGTAAACTTGGATCTCAATAATAAATTATAAGGATATCAGATGTTGGTTATGTTTCATTAATTGCTTAGTGATCTTGGTCAAACTAGTTGGCAGACAAGCCTCCTTAGAAGGATTTTGGCTACCAAGAAACTGGAAAATGGGAACAAGGATGCTATAAGCAATCCAACTTTTATGTTGTTCTAGAGAACCTGAGAAAAAGCAAATGAATTGTAGTTTAGTTTATGCAATTTCAAATGTATTGTCAATGATTGTCAAAAAGATATGGGTCAGGATGGTTTTAATTTACAGGGATGTTACTTTTTCCCTCCATTTTGTAAAGGAAAAAAAAAATCTTAGTGCCTTGTATATTTATAGTAGCAGCCAAATTGATAATTTCAATTTGCATCTGGTCCCCAAATACTTTTTTCAAAAGTCCCTTGCAAAATTATCAATGCCTATCATGGGTTTTGGAGGTAGCCTCCATGTCAATGCTATTTTGAGAAAATGTTATCTGAGGCTACAATGATAAAGATTCTATGGCACTGTCTTGGAACAACTTTGTCTTCATATTATTAAAAATAAAAATAAAAAACATTCAATAAATGCCCAATGGAATAAGAACCAGCCAAATGCAATGTTCTATATTTTTTAATTCTCTTACACTTATTTCCACACATTTTAGATTCAGATAATTCCTAGACAATCTTCCATTGAGCCTCATTGCTAATCTAAATAACTTTAAAGAGAGATTCCCACCTTGGATCAGTGTTATCTGATCCTAACATGACAAACTCCTGGTTCCTAAGAATACCTTTCTAGGATCCTAGGGTGATTATTTCGAGTGAATGGACATTAAAAACAATTTTGAATAAAACTCATCCACTGGATAAAGCTTATCTTCTAAAATTGAATTCTTCTAAAATAATATAAATATTGTTTTAGAAGTATCCAAAAATAACTTAGCTCTAAACAAAGCTGATTAGTTTTAGACATTGCCTAAAAATAGTAGCCTGCACTCTTTCTAATATAGCAATCACAGGGATGATTGCAGTGGTTATTTTGATGGTAAAGTGAATTCTTGTTGATTACTTCCTTTCTTCAATATGTACTCTATAAACACTTTGACCCACAACCTTCATTTCATCTATATCTCATAATGTAATACTTCGAAGCCTTGACTCATTAATATTCAGCACTTTATGATTCTCAACAATAAACTTTTCATATTTTTGTTGTCCCTTCTCTTCAAACCCAATGATTTTCAACAACAATAATTCCTTCAACTATGCTATTTTTTCCTCATCAAAATTTGCAGAGCTTGGAAAGTCTATCTTCATATGCTTAGTGAAGTCCTTTTCCATCTCACCTTTTTCTCTTATGTTTCCTACTGTGTTCTTCACAGAAAAAGAGATGGAATCTAGGAATGAGCTAATCCCATATGTCATTCCTTCCAATTTATTTATTATTTTTTTTAAAGAACTAACAACAATCTGTGTAGATCTTTACAAAGAACCTTGTGGATTTATGCCAATCAAAAGAATGATTTTCCTGGTGAGGAGAAAAATGTCAAGGCTTATTAAAACTTTAGATTCCACTTCAGCCATGTATTTCATGTCAGGAATATCCTTGACCCATTTTTATGGCCTTTCTCCATCTCTTTTATTGATTGCTCAATCATCTCCTTCTAGATGTCAAATCTACCACACAACTTCACAGAGTTATCAAAAAAATTCATCTCTCTTAGCAATTACTTTTTGATTCAAGATTCCATTGTTCTGCCATATGATGCAATCTTATAAAATAGTGGACCGATGGAATCTTTCAAATCTAGTGAGACTGAATAATTGCTTGGAATGGGATTGACAAAGTGTTGAATAAGTAAACTGTCTGATATGTTCTTTCAACTCAACCTTGTCCTTTCCATCCTTTTATATTATTTCATTCACCAAAGTTGCTATATCCAGCAGATAAAGATCTGACTACCTAGTGGTTTTACCCAAGGGAGTTTATGTGATCGCGTAATCTGCTAGTTGCACATCCTAAATATACACATCTGGTGGAGATACTGCTGTTTGAGCAAAGATGTCTCCTTGATCATTCATCCTTATCATGGTTCAGATCTTTTCCCTTTGTGCTAGAGAAACATTGAGCAAGGAAGGGATTGTTGTGATGTTCACCAATGTTGTTCCCACTATTTTTCTTCTTTTCTTTTGTTTACCATCTTAGCTAACCACTTCAGAGCCTGTTGCTAGGCTTCTTTCGGTTTTCTCTTTTGTGGACCTCAAAAGCGGCCTGCTTGTGGTAAGAGCAGTGGATCTAGGTTGGTGTGGAGTGCAAATGCCAACAAAGGAATAGTGTGGGAGCACAAATAGGAATAGTGGATTGAAAGGAAGTAGGTAGTGTGTTAAAAGTGGAGGCAAAGGTGTATAGGGAAAAGACAAAAGAGTGGACGAAACCCCAGATGAAGGAATAGGAGGAGAGCTAGGTTTTGAAGAGGGTGAAAAAGCCTTCACTTTTCCTGCTTAAGCGGTAACAATGGATTATGATTTGCTCCCTCTATCCATTTCTAGATTTTTTAGTATACACTAAATGTTCTTTTGATTTCAAATAATGTATATGCTAATAAAAGAAATGTAGTGACAATTTTTGAAGGAACAATACATGATAAATATTTGTGATAACAAAATTTATATATGGAAAATAAAGCAGACTTCACAAGAACTTTATGCCTATAGAAAATTAAGTGGTCAGCTGGCATTTGAAACAAATCAGGCATCATGGATATTTACTTTCTCAGCATGGATTTAAAAAAAAAAAAACTTGCCTGAACGTAAGTCCAATATTTGTGTTAGCATAAATGATATATTGATGCCCACAACAGCAAAGGGATACTCCCATGCAGATCGCTTTCCTTCCTGCTTGTGCAATAACTTTTGGAATGATTTCTACATTCAAATAATAAAAATATACATCTCAGTACAAAATCACATAATAGCTAGTTTGTTTGATCACATAAACATGTTTAATATATTACATTATTTTAATACATTCTTGAGAAGCAAAAATAAAGAAGAAAGTAAAGGTGTGCATATATATGTCATACACTATAAGGCAATGATATTAAATACCGATGCATTACACAAACTATAAAGAAAAAAATGCAAGGGTGCATACCGGATATTTCTTGGTAAAAAAAAGTAGGTTCTCCAATGAGATAAATCTGCCGCCCCTAGAAATAGAAGATAACAAAAGTATCTAAGATTCCAACAACAAAATGATTGAAATTAAATGCTTAGTCTTAGAAATTTTTCCAAAAAGCTAAATATTGACATCTTGAAAGTTTAATCCAAAATTCTAGTGTCTGTAGACCTGCTCTATCATTTTAAAATGGCATCTCCCAACCTGTAAGCGCAGTCTCCTTGTAATACCCCTCCTCTTACTGTTTGGATTTATTATTTTTATATGCGTTTGTTTGCTACTTGTAACTATGATGGTATTGTTTGATTCAGTTAGTTAGATGTTAGATGATGCTATTATTTCGTTATGGACATGATTATTTCATATGATATTATGGTTGGTTATGTTAGTTGATTTTTAGAATTATATTATGATGCAGTGATTTAATCAGATATGTTATGAGATGAATTGTTGGTTTAGAAATGTTATTTTATCAATTGATTATAATTGTTAGGATAGATGTGATGAAGGACAGTGTAGCATCACTCGGTTGCGAGTGCTCTGTTATGCTGTGATTCTTCTCACAATACAGTGCTTTGAGTTATGCTTTGATGTTATATATATGCACATGTACACGACTTCGTTTGTATGCAGGATTTGTAGGTACAAGTCTCGATTCCACCTGCTTCGGCAGGACAGGGCGAGCACCAATAGCCCAATGGTTAAATGTTGAAACAGAGGTGACGATGAAGTCATCTCGTCCCATGATGTCAGACCATCTCATTTGTTTGGTATTGTTTATTTTGTGTAATTGTCGTCATTTGTGGCTTGTATTTTGTGTGTTGTCGTATTTTGATTAATGTGGTATTTTATAGGTTATGATTATTTAATTGATGTTGATATTTTATAAGTTGTGAATTAGTTAATTAAATGTGGATAATAATTGTGTATTTGAATGTTGATTTATTTGTATGAAAATATTTAAATGTTTTATTTAATTTTAATAAGGTCATGTGTTTCAATTAAATGATAACTAAATATTAAATGCCTGTTATTTATTTTAATTAATTATCTGGTGGAGGATAATTATTAGAATAAATTATTTAAATTAAATAGATAATGTGATGTGCAAGTAAAGTGGTAAAAATAGAAATTAAAACAATAAAACAAATAAAAGACTAAAAAAAGCAGGGTGAACGAATAAGAATACAGATCTGAATAAAAAGTTTTCTTTTAAAGAATTAATTTCTTTTATTGTGGATTTTTGTGAGCTTTTAGAAGAAATTGAGAATATCTTTTATTTTAATTAAGAATTTCTTGGTAAGTTTACACACAGAGAATTAGGGATACGGAAGTTGCACAAGTATTTGAGTTATGTATTTTTGAATCTGGAAGGGAGATTTTTCGATCTGGGTTATATTTTTTTGAGGAGGGTTTGAGAAAGGGAGTTCAATCTGTTTCTGGTGATTGTCCTGGAGAGTTTTTTTTGAACAAATAATCGGATTCGAGCTCGAGGGAAAAATTCTGTAGAGAAGATATGGAAGCACAAATAGGGAGCTCTTCGAAGTCATCAAAATCAAACGGGCTTCATCAGATTCTCAAAGAAGCGTAGGACTCCAGGTTCCCGTCTCTATCTTTGATTTCTTTAAATCTGCAAAAATAAATAAAATTATGATTTGAATGAATTTGTGCTGCAAATAAAACATCTGTTTGAGATTTAGTTAAATTTAATATTATGTGAAAGAGAACGAAAAC
Source organism: Sequoia sempervirens (assembly GCA_007258455.2). Classification (NCBI taxonomy): domain Eukaryota; kingdom Viridiplantae; phylum Streptophyta; class Pinopsida; order Cupressales; family Cupressaceae; genus Sequoia; species Sequoia sempervirens. The sequence goes on from VDFB02075321.1 coordinate 14,981,524, forward strand.
TCTGGTAATTAGATTTTAGGGAATAACAAATCGAATGGAGAAAATTTCAATGGATTTAAAACATTTGTGTTTCTTCCCATCTAGTTGTTTAAATTGATCATGATATTTCAGAGAAAATAAAATTGTCCAACTTGTCTTGATCAAATTAGAGAAAAATAAATAAATGTGATTTCTTTTGCAAATAATAAATTTGAAACTTTATATATAAGTATATATATTATTTATATATTTGATGGTGAAGTCTGCTGTAAACCCTTCTATTGAGGTGTTCTGAAAAAAAAGAAGAAATTATGTAGAAATTATAATTATATATATATATATATCTCGAATATATTTATTTAAATTTCTGTATTTTGTATTTTATTGATAAAACTCCTCCTGATTTCGCCAGAATTCGTACCTGATAAAGGACGGATTGTTATTTTATAAAAATAAATTAAAAATAAAATAAAAGTTATAAGATAAATTTTATAAAAAAATAATAATAATAAAATGAATTAATTAAATTGTAATGGAGAGGAGAGGGACGGCGCGAGCCGTACCCACTCCCCTCCCCCTGCGCAGGCTGACTGTGGTACATCAGCCCATGGTCTGCTATACGCAGCAGTCCGTAGGACTGCTGCGCACAACAGTCACATGGACTGATGTGCGCAGTCCTATGGACTGCGCCCACAGTCATAGGGGGCCCGTGGTTTGTTTTATTTAAGTTGTTTTTTTTTTATATTTTAAATTTGTTATATATTTTAAATATATTTGTTAAAATTTTAATAATATTAATATTATTATATATATATATATATGTGTGTGTGTGTGTGTGTGTGTGTGTGTGTGTGTGTGTGTGTGTGTGTGTATTAATAATGTTTTTTTTTTTATTATTTGGATTATTTTATAAAATTTAGAAATTTGGAAGTATTTGAATGACAAACTAAAATTATTCGTATGAATTATTTTATTATTATTGATTCAGTGTGGTTATATATATATTTATGTTTATATATTTTAATATATATAGATATATATATTGTTTTATTTGTTTATAATTAATAATTTTGTTTAATTTAAAACGGAATGTTTGATTGTATGGATTATTTTGGATAAAATTGAATAATAGGGTAAAATTGTTTTATTATGTAATATTTATGGTAAGTTTTATCGTGGAAACTGAGTGCAAAGTAATAGATGAAAGTGGATTGTTTGTTTTGATGAAATGTGGATTATATTGTTTTGTGAAACCCTATGGATTGTCGGTCTATCTTGTGTGTCTTGATTATAGTTTTCCTTCATTTTGGTAGCGGTGTGGGAACCTTGTGTAATTGTGTATTCAGTTGTTATTTATCGAAAACCCTTGCTCCAAAGGGTTGCTAAATTGTAATGTTCTCTTCATCTTGTTTATACTTTTGGAAATTGATACTTGATGTTTTATGTTAGGAAGGGTTGAATGGTTTGTAAGATCTTTTGGTTATAAGTGGTGCGAGAGGGTTAATGCCTCGCATGGTTCTTGTTTTGGTATTATGTTCTTTATGTTATAGTTCAACCCTTGCCTAGTTTTGATTTATGTTAGGGGTCATAGGGAGAGTGGCTCTTCGTGGGCGCCGGCGCCTCGGGTAAGAGGAAGTGCTCAGGGGAACCCACGTAAGAGTAGTTAAACAAGTGATAACCTAAAAATAGAATTTAGGGGGATGGGTAGTAAAACACACAAGATAAGTAAAACTAGATTCCTTGTCTATGCATTAGGGCTACCGTAGACTAGTGATAGACTGAGTAGGCCGTGGTCGGCAAAGTCGTAGTCTTGTCTTCATGAGAGATTATCGGCTCCGCATTAGCTACCCTATGGTGCCGGCGCCTCAGTTAGGAGGAAGGGCCAGGAGATCCATAGATGGGTGTCGGCGCCTCAGTTGGAGGAAGTGCCAGGGGATCCCATGAGAGCTATGCGATGACACTCTCCACTAGACACCCTTGTTCTTGTTTCTTGTGTTCTGTTTTGTAGTTGCCTCTGGAGATTGTATCTTTATGTTGTTTTCGAGGGCTAGGGAATCCATAGATGGGTGCCGGCGCCTCAGTTGGAGGAAGTTCCAGGGGATCCCATGAGAGCTATGCGATGACCCTCTCCACTTGACACCCGTTTGCCTTATTTCTGGATGCCTCTAGAATTTGTGTACTGAATTGTTGTTTTAGACTTCTATGGAATCATGTTCTTTTTATTGTTCAGAATTTTTGGAAATGTATTTTGGATGTTGTTTCGGGTCTTCTGGATATTGTATCTTTATGATGTTTTGATTCTTGTAAAATTGTCTCATGATTGTTAATTGGTGGTACTTCATGTTATTGTGATGAGTTTCTTAGTTTTAACTTGTTACGTGATTTGTGAACGTTGATGGTTGTTCATTGTATGCTTTGAGTTGTACTTGTTTTGTATCATGTTGTTATTGAGTCGGTTTGACATTCATGGTCAGGTTCACTTCCTCGTCACCTTTGAGCACGGGGGGTGAGTTACTTGTAATTCACATGGTTGGGTGGAACGTGCTCCGCACCCGTTGGGTTCCCCATCAACATCATGTCTTCTCAGCTTTTCCGCAGTGGAGTTGTACCAGTATACACTTGTATTTCATATTTCATTATTCTTGTATCAATCCCCATGTTGGGAAATTCAATGTAATTCAATTATCAGAGATTGTAATGTAACATTAAAACAATGATGTAATAGTTAGGATCATTTGTAACTTGGTTAAGAGTTATCATGGATGTAATTATGCGATGTTTATTATACTCGCATCATGGTTATTGGATGTATCATTGTTTATGGTTGTCATAAAATAAATGGTTATGTTGTATTCTTTATCTTTATTTATGTTTAGTGTTGTGAAGTAACCTCGCGTGCCCCAGAGAACTAAGTGTGTTGATGTTATGGAATGTGTTATGTGATTAAAGTTTAATATATTTGCATGTTTAATTTAATTGTTTTAAAAAAAAAATTATTTGCTATGTGTGTGTTCTCTGGGGTTTGCACGACGGGCGTTACACTCCTGGTGAGTCCCACATCAACGAAAAAGCCCAAAAAACACTTGGCTCTGCACATAAGTGGCCACAGAGACCAGACACCTAACATAGACTACAATTCCCTTGTTCTACGTCTACAAACAAGTCCTACAAATGTTGAAAACCCTATTTGCAAGGTAACCAATCAACATAGCACCTACCCCCTTTTCAGCTAAATGCCTCATTCCTACTCAAATATAGCTCCTGAAAATGTTGAGCTACTTATAAACTGCAAGCCATTTGTCCCCAACTCCTACATTACAAAGTTAAGCTAATCGCATCACTTACTTCACGGTAATCTGGAGGAGGGTTGTTGGCTACATGACTGGATTGATGCACCACCACCGCTCTCTCCTCATTCCTCTACTTCCTAGGAGTTGAAGACCTCTATAAAAGAAAAACACGAATTTCTATATTAATTATACCATTGAGCACATGAGTTTGATAGAATCACAAACATATATGATCTCATGGACTGTAATGGTTGCGAGATTTGCACAAAATGGATTTGTCCAGAATACTTGAAAAACTTCAAACCTAAAGCAATTGGTAGTTACAAAGCCAAGCTTGTCGAGCTTTGCCAATATCAAATGAGGGAGGGAAGAGGAAAATGCATGTCGAATAAGGGAGGGAAAATGAACTAAGAGAGGGAAATAAAAAAAATTATTTAATTTTTTTTTTTTATTGTCTTAATTTAAGACAATTAAAAAATTAAAAATATAATTTAAACATAAAATATGTATTTGAGACAAAATTAATATATTGTCTTAAATTAATGCTTAAAACCCCTCTTTATCTAGTAGTGCTTAAAACGTGGGAGCTGAAACACCAAATTGTTGATTAAACTTCCAAACTTCTCTCCAACATCCAATCACAATGTTTTATGCCAAAAATCAACTGCCTAAAATTCCCTTCAAATGCATACACAACTCGACCAAGGCACCAAAAATACCTATTGCTAAAATGCACCAAAAAAAACTATGCATGGAAGGGATGCGAAAATTAATCTTCATTTTTAGGGGAAAAAAAATCATCTATCTACATTGTCATTTTAATATAGGTTGTGAAAATTAAGATAAGCATGATGTGCTCCTAAAATTACTGGAGTTCAAAATTGTATAAAAAGATAACATCTATAAAAATGATCAACACACAATTGATTTTATAGATTATAAAATAATTCTATTTTTAAAAAGTAATTAACAATATAAAGTCTAAAAGAGAAAATTTTCGCATACCAAAAGCGATCATTGTTATTTCTCTTTCGCATTATTAGGATGGTCGAGTTTATCAGCAAGCGAAGATAGAAGTGAATCAATCTTCAATTTTAGGGAAAAATCTTCATTTTTAGGGAAAAATGTTCTTTTTTTAAAGGAAAAATCTTCGTTTTCAGTAGACTCAACCATTACGTTTTTACAATCCATGTAAATTGAATATAATTGCTTCTAGAAATAACTACTTGACCTTACGATTTTAAAGCACTGATTCTAGAAATAATTACTAATACAGACATTATGTTTGTACAATCCATGTAAATTGAATCCAATTGCTTCTAGAAATAAATACTTGACCTTTTGAAATGAAAGTGTCTGCAAGATAGCCCTCAAAATGCAATTGGATTGTTTAAATCATATTTTATTAGTGAAATTGACCACAATTTCTCTTTGATACATTTGACATGCTAACACAATAGGAAAATCAAACTAGCTTCAAATCATAGTTAAAAACATTAATGAGTAATTAACATAATGAGTAATAAAAATTAAAGAATGTAAATGTTAATTTCTTTTATAAAATATGTGAAGGCCTTAAGACTGCACTGAGAGGGAATGCCTTCCATGCAATAGGTATTTTTGGAACCAAGCAACCTAGGCAGCCAAATGGCTCACTTAGGTAGGGGTCCCATGAGGGGGGATTAAGCTTTATGGATTATGATGTTGAAATTCAAAAGAAAAAAGAATAGAGGAGTAATAATCATTTATTTAGTCAATTTTTATTTGTCTGATATTAGTCATTTATTTAGTCATTTAGTTGTGATTTTACCCGATGACAAAATTAGTCACCTATAAATGACCAAATTAGTCATTTATTTGCCAAATTCTACTAGTGTGTCATTTGATTAGATGGGTTATGAAGCACTTATTTCAAACAAATATCTTTATGAAAGAAGTATACTAGCATGAAATTAAATATGATTTTTATTCCAATAAAAACTACAAAGAATGGAAACAATTATTTCAACACATAAACTATTATGTAGTAGTCAATTAAAATGAAAAATATTACTCTATATTAGTTAGGATACACAACTAAGAAAATGATCTAAAGTTACTTATTTATCCTAGAGGAACTAAGTATATAGTATACAAAGAAAACCAACAAACCCACAACTACCCCTATTTTGAAGGAGTTTAGTTTTCTCCCCTTCCTGATCTCGCTAATATTGTCTAATTATTTTAAAGAGATGAAGGGTCATAACACAAATTTATTCAACCCAGTAAATAGCTTGGTTAATGAAACTTGACAAAAGCAACAAAACAATTGCTACATTTGGCATTTCATGTTGAATGAAGAGTGGTGACAATAATCTACCTTATAGTTTAATAAAACACTATTTTTATAAGAAGGCTTGACATTAGAAAGATAAGTGTTACTTATAGTTTAATAAAACACTATTATAGTTTTACCAACATATACTATTGTATGCTTGCATGGCTTCTTAGTTAATATATGGAGAGATAGAGAATATGAGACAAAGAGAGAGATAGAGATATATGGGAAGAGAAAGAGAGATGGAGATATATGGGAAGAGAAAGGAAGAGAGGTGGAGATAGAGAGTTGATGGATAGGGGGGATATGGAGGGAGAGAGGGTGAGAGATAGAGAGGGGGAGATAGAGAGGGGGAGGGAGAGAAAGGGATATAGATAGAAAGAGATAGAGAGAGGAGTAAGAGGGAGATAAAAAGAGAAATAGAGATAGAGATATAGAGTAGCAGAGATGGAGGGACAAATGGAGTGAATGAGAGAGAAAGGGGGGAGAGGGAGAGATAGCTCAATAGATAGAGGGGGGAAGAGGTGGGAGTGACATAGATAGTGGGAGATATAGAGATATATAGAGCGATAGGGAGAGATATATCAATCAACCTCCCTATATCTCTATCTATTCATCCTTATCTCTTTATCTGTCTACCCCTCTCTATCTCTTTGTCTCCCTTTCTATTTGTATGTTTGTCATTATCTCCCTCTCTCTCTATATTTTCCTCCCTATATTTATCTTTGTCTCCTTAAGTGTGCAATGGGTACATTGAAGAGGTTTTAAAGGAGAATTATCATATCTTTAATCAAATCACATGCTACCTTGAGCATAACTCCCCAAGGACACGTGCCATCCTTAGATTGTTGACATGAAACAACCAATCAAAATTTAGTTTCTCTCTCTCTCATAGTAATATATATTACTATTATATTAAATATATATTATATTAATTATATTTTGTATGATATAAAAATATACTTATTATTAATTATTAATTATAATAATTTTATACATATTTAATAATTTTGTTAAAGAATATAATATATAATTATAATAAGTTGAATAATTATATTATTTATTATGTAAAATATAGCTAATATATACTTAACTATATTATTTAAACCTAACTAAATGCTGCCAAAATTTTGAACTTAATTAACATACTGAAAACCTAACGAAACCAAGTTGTAGCTCATCAAATTGGAGAAGTTAAAGGTCAATGCCAGCCGAGGAAGAGTTTGGAGTAGTGAAAACAAGGTCAATGCTAGTACGAGAAGAGTTTGAGAGTGAAAACAAGGTCAATGCCGAGGAAGAGTTTGGAGTAGTAGGAAACAAGGTCAATGCCGGCTGGGGAAGAAGTTTGAGTAGTGAAAACAAGGTCAATGCCAGTGCCGAGGAAGAGTTTGAGTTAAAATAGGAATAAAACAAGTCAATACACTGTGAGGAAGAGTTTGGAGGAGTGAAAAAAGGTCAATACTCATGAGGAGGAGTTTTTGGAGTTAAACAAGGTTAATACAAAGAGAGTTTGGAGGAGGAAAACAAGGTCAATATCAACGCCGAGGAAGAGTTTGGAGGAGTGAAAACTAGGTCAATACCAGCGATGAGGTTAAGGGCACTCAGTGGAAAATCACACCAAGAGGAAATGAGTACTATAAGTTTGGCACCCCCATTCTCTTTAACCTTCAATTTTCATGCCTAGTTTCCAAAGATCTTCTCATACATTGGCACCCCATTCTCGTAAAATGGTATAAGATAAGACATAAAAAATAAAATAGCTTAGTCTTTCACATTTTTATCCACCACCCTCAGGTCTTGGAAAAACTCCCATAATCTACCAACATCGTGGTTGAGGTCTAGGATTTCATCACACATAGCCTTCATCACATGAGTCTGAAGCAATTGTAGACTTAGCCCAAGTATATGCTAGGCTAAGGCAGATCTAATGAATGGAAATAGAGGCATACAATTCTTCTTTAATACCTCCACCACAAACATATGCAAGGTGTTGGTTGTTTTTATGGTAAGAAGGCTGATCTTCTAATCTACCTATGGAATTGCCAATTCCAATAAAGGGTAGCTCTTAGGACCTAGACCAACTGAGGAGGATTTGAAAGACCTACACTTTGGGCTTTGCAAGACCCTGGAGGGTGATCCCTTAATTCATTTACAACCTCTGCACCATCATCATAAACATTATTAACAACAATAGATAATCCCATTTAATAGCTCGACATAATAGGATAATACCGAATATAATTGGTTGTTTATCAATAATATCAACTATTTGGAGCATGAGATAACTACAACAACATTTCACAGTATAAGATAGTCATTGATTTGTAATTTGTAGCAAGCTCTAGGTAAAGGCAAACAAATATTGAACCATACAAATAAGTACAACTTACATCAGTGCCATATATCCATTGGAGGAGTCAAATTTATAAGCATCTAAGGGTTTATGACAGATTTAACACATAACATATAGATCCTTGATAACATTGCTTTAAAATCTCATCAATATGTATTCTAACCCAATACTACTTATCAAATCCTTATACAAAACATATCCACCTACAATCCCATTCAAGCATTTTAATTGATTCCTTGAATTAAACCTAAAACAAGAATCATACACACCACAATAGTGAGATGAACGAAAAAACACTTGATCATTTTATTCAAAATTTAAAAATGATTGTACAATGGAGACACATGAGTTCAAATTAATCATATCAATTCAAATGCCAGTAATATCATAAAACATCAAATCCCCATGAATTCAAAACCTACTATAGAATGAATCAAAACCTAAATTGCATTTTCCCTAAAACCATCAGACTTTACAATTTGCTCTGCAACTTCATCTAGACTCGACCAAAAATATCTAACTTGCTAACCCATACTTATGGCCTTGAAATCCTTCTTATAGAAAAAGAAGGAGCAAACAAGCATCGGGCCAGAAAGCACACGTGCCACCAGCCAATTGGACTGCCTTGTGATATTCCAAAAATTTGTTACAACAACAATCTCCCCAAAGAATCTTCCTATTCATCATGCCCGTTGAGAATGGTTTATGTAGCAACAAAAAAATTCAAGAATTTTGTGCCTAGACTGTCACAAAAAAGAGAGACTAGAATCTATTGTAACTGCAACAGGTAATTTTTCAACCATTAGTAGCCTACTCCTTTTCACTCTTCCTCAGTTAAATATACATTTACCCATTTCTAGTACTCTTCATCAGTTGGCCAATCAAAATTGATCACCTCATTCGCCTTGACACTATAAGGTTTGTACTTAACTACCACCAAATTTGCTTCTCTTTCAAAAAACTCCAAGAATGAGCTGGTGCTAATGATTTTTTCCATATAGCTCACCAACAAATCATAATCTGAGTTACCCTATTTTTGAGGGTTTTGTTGTCGAAACATGATATAAATGGGATCTTACACTTTTTGTCGTTACTATAGCTTGTGTAAGAGGCCCCATGGATACTGTTGTAATTGTAGGATGGATGAATAGGGTGTAGGATGAGAAATAAAGAAGGTATAACTATTGTCCTTCATAGTTTTGTGAAGAAAAGCATGTGAAATGAGAGGTTCAAGCCTCAGTTTCAACAAAATATGTATGGGAGATTTGATTTTATGAATTTTTATCCATGTGCAGACCTAATGGGTTATTTTTGAACACTGAATATAAATGATATACATACAAACACACACATACATGGACATATATGTGTGTGTGTGTGTGTGTGTGTGTGTGTGTGTGTGTGTGTGTGTGTGTGTGTGTGTATGTATGTATATGTATTTTCAAATGTAAATGTAAATGCAATTACTGGATGCTCTCCTAGAAAAATAAATCCAACATATCATTAAATAAATATATATCTATGTATATAAATGTGTATTTCTAAATGCAAGTGTAAATGAAAAGAGCATATGGTTTTGTAGTGTTATAGATACAACATATCCATAAATTAATGTAATTGAAATTTAAAGTATTCAACACATATACTGTGAAATCAATCAAACTATTAAACTACATGAGAAATAAATGAAAAAAGTAAATGCATATGTATGTGTATTTGTAAATGCAAGTGTAAAATAAATAAGAATAATGAAAATTATAAAAGAATACAAGGAAAGGTCTCCTCCCTTCTTGGTAGTGATAACCTCCTCCACACACAACCCTTAAAAATTATGAATAGAGGAATATAATCTTTGAAGAACTCAAAGTTGATTCTCTCCTACCTTATGCCATTAGTCATTTTATCCTTACAAACATTTATAGTGATTACTAGAGGCACATAGACCAATTCTTCATAATAGAAGAATTTGATCATACTTTTCCAATGATGGCATTGTGAGAAAACCTTAGGTTAAATGAATAATTCCTAGCTAAGTTCTTTAAATCATGTCCAACTATATAAGAGAAGACCGCTGCTATGTGTACCTAGATACCATTGAGAAAGGCTAGTCTTTGGGCTCTTTCATCAATCATCCTACCTTAAAACATACCAAAAGTCTCCTAGCAATTAGACATAGGGAGATTTAATATGACTTAAAAAAAATTTATTGCCAAAGTGTAAACTTATGATGACTTAACCAGGCCTCATACACACTCCCTCCCCATTAACCACTTAGACATATGGAAATTAAATGTAATTTTGTTGCTATTTTTAGTCATGTAGGTGTCCAATAAACCACTTGGTTGTGTTTCCCTTCAAGTTTATTTACTTGAATGAAGAGAAAAAGTCCTTTGATTACAATTAGATAATACATTTGAGGCCTTGTTTGTGTAACTGGTGGACCATAGTCACATTTAACACTTGTTACAAAGTTTGGGAGTTAAAACATTAAGTAGATTTGATTTGTGATGGACACATTTGGATGGTAGTAACAATAGATTGCAATCTTTCAAGACTTGATTACCTTATAACCTGTGAAATTCTAGCGATGAAATGATAGATTAATCATAATGTCACCTTGGGATCACATCACCATGAAATAACTTCATCCAACATCCTTATGAGTGCAGGTACCACCAAATAGGTATTTGTCGTGATTTGTCTCCCGAGTGAGGAAATCTACAGAAGAGAGGAAACAAGACATGTAGTATGTCTAAAAGAGGGAGATCAACTATAACAAAAGATTAGAAGAAAATTTTGTAAACACATGGCTTTCTTGCTGAAGGGGGTCATGTTCTTATGATGATGAGAGCATAGGCAACGTTGAGGTTCCCTTGAGGTACAAACATCTACGAAAACAATGGGTACCCAAGGAACTTCCTCCAATAAACACTCATTTTTGTGTCATCGAGAGGATATATCGCTGTAGCACCATTGTCATTGCTGAAGGTTCGGGGCTCTATTTTAAAATGGACTTTATAAAGGTTTGTTACAAAAAGTTATCAATTGATGGAGTATGCACCTATTATAGTTACAAAGATTGGATGTAACTAGTTCCATATATTACCTGGCGGCTTACAGGTAATCAATAAAATTATATAACTAAAAAGATAAGGATCAAAATAAAGAGGCCGTACATTGGACAAGGCCAAAATCATAAGGGAATATTGCAGGGTTTATAAATAGTACATGATTTGGGTCAACAAATAAGCAACCCAATTGCATATTTGAGGCATGCGAGGGAAACCGTGTATTCATATATGTGCGATAAAATCAATAACTGGAGGGGAAGAGTTGCTAATCGATTACAATTTGAACTACTGAAGGCAACACAGCTACAATGTGGTGGTACCATTTTTACCTTAACTCAATTAATGACCAATATACCATTTTATTCTTTCTTTTTTCGTAAGTCTATTGGTTATTTCATTTCTATAATATTTTTTATATTTAATTTTGGTCATGGGGAGACATCAGATGAGAAGGCCCCTGCCCAGAGCATGTGATCACGATGTATCTTCGTGTGCTTCACCCGATAGGGTTTACCTCATTGTAATTGTACAAATTAGATACAAAATGTTTTATTATGTTTTTTCATAAGTTTTGTTAATTTTGATAATTTTTTATTATTCTCGTGCCAATCGAATGGGAAAGGCACCAAGAGTAGAGGAGAGCATCCATAGTGAGGTGCAATCATTATTTTGTGATGATGACATTGCTTATTCAACAAACCCTCTCGATACGATAAAGAAGATCCAAAAAAATGCAATCAAGAAATGGTTAAGTTGATGTTCATAGTGCCTCAAACAGATGAGATAAGAGAGAGGGTTAAAATATTAGCTGAGAGAATACAAAACTTGCAAGTAAGCTGCCATGAGGTCTTTAATTATAACATAAGCTCATTCATGGTTTTATATTTTGTACTCTTTTATGCCATGAACTAAAATATGTGTTGTTTTTACAGGGTTATTTGCCTCCTCATGATGCTCCTGGCCATGATCAGGGTACTGCAAGTGCTTCTCGAGGAGTAAGGGTTGGTACAAGTGTCCATCCTGATCTTCCTACGCATACATCACATCATTTGACCCCATCATTTGTGTCTATATTGTCGTCTGAAATGTCGGCAACACATACCATGTAGGCATCTGTTAATGTACCCTCTGGCAGTGAACAAATACCAGAACATGCGTTAGGACATGTACCTAGGGATACAGAGGCCACTAGTACTAGTGATGTTTTAGCAGCATTTCCTGGATCTTCCTGCATTACTAGTACGGGAACATTTCCAGTCACACTTGTGGTGACCGAGGATTTCATTCCCATAAAGATAGAGAAGGTCCTAGGTACTTTAAAATCTTTTAATTATTATTATATATAATCCAATTGAAATTTACTTATTGATTGCTCCTTTTATACTATTGATCCCATGATCATTTTGCAGGAAATGATGTTTTTTATAAACATCTAAGTGATATTACATTGGAGCTCTTCAGGCCCACCATATGTACAGGGTGGAATGCCAAAAATCAAGATTTAAAAGACGAGCTCATTAACCATTTAGTTGTTCGGTGATAAAATATTCAACCGAACCAAGGTACTTCAGAAAGCTGGTACCTATCTAAAGTATGTGAGGGACCAATATAGGTCACATTTAGAGAAGAACAAAAAGTACGAGTGTCCCCCCATGATTCCAGAGAGGGAGTGGAAGGACCTGGTGTGGGATGGAAAAGAGAAGGCTGAAAAGAGAAAAGGAAAGACACCACCGGGCCAAGGAAGGTATGTGATACTATCAACAATGTAATTATATACTGATTACTCTTTCTTTTTACATAATCTAACGTATTTCAAACTTTTCATAGGCTGCCCGACACATCAAAGGAAACAAAGGAAAGACTAGAAAAACACGGGCAACACAAACTTGACTCTGGTGGTTATATGAAATTAGCCACATGAATTGTAAGTATCAATAAATGAAATATAGTATCCAAATAATAAATTGAAAACATCTTTGGTTTTATCACACCATAGAAGAAAAATTCATTATCTTATGCAAAATTGTAGGGCTCTAAATTCAACAGAGTTCCCATAGAAGATGACTTGAAGATTGCCTTCCAGCAAGGCTATGGAGTTGTGGTTGAACGCCTAAGAGTCTTGACTGGGAAAACACAACCTTCTACTACATCTGACACAGGTAAATAAACTCAATAAAGTTTATTTAAAATTGAATACTTGTGCAATCTATTCAATATTAATTTCCACCATAAAGTAATTGCATTCCTATTTGTTTTAAACATTCAAGCAATGATAATACTGCACATGACATTGGAATGCATCCTGGTGAGGGTGGAGCACAATGTGCAGATGAAGGTCATGGTGTGCAGCCTGGTACTTTAAAGCATGTAGAGCATGATCAACATGTTGAGCATGATCATGCTAGAGAAGATCAGGATCATGATGTTGCCCCATCAGGTAAAGAGGACCACTCTAAAGTTCTTTTAAACATATTTAATTGCAATTGGTGTATTAATTAATGTAACCTTTCATGTTTCAACTTTAGAGCATGTAGAGTGTGATCAACGTGTTAGGCATGATCAGGCTAGAGAAGATCAAGAACATGATGTGGCCCCATCAAGTAAAGAGGACCACTCTCATGTTCTCTTAAACATATTTAATTTCAATTGCTGCATTAATTAATGTAACCTTTTGTGTTTCAACTATAGATCAGGATTTAGAGGGTGTTCAACATGTTGAGCATGAGTCTATAACAAAATTTTAGGAACATGATGTGGACCCATTAGGTAAAGAGAACCACTCTAATGTTATTTTAATTAATGAAATACTTGTAACAATAATAATAAAACATATCAGTTTAACATTTCTTTCTTATTGTAGCAGACCCCCCCTTGCAACAGAGTCCACATCATGATCAGAGGGTAGAATAACTAAAGGGGGGATAGATATTGATTTAGAAAATGATACTCCACTTCAGCTTTATGTAGCTTTAAGAAAGAAACAAAAAAAAAAGTGATTGTAATCATATCATGACAACCATATTTTTTATAATATGTAAAAACTGAAAGAATGAATATTATATGTTAATGAATGAATGTGAATATGTTAATTAATGAATGTTATATGTTAATGAATGAATGTTATATGTTATTAATGGATGAATGAATGAATGTTATATGTTATTAATGGATGAATGAATGATTAATGTTATATGATTGGGTATGGGGAATTGAGAGTGATGTGAGGGAGGGTCCAAATGAGCTTCCACCATCATGTGGTTGGCCCTGTTAAGTAGAGAATATTAAACTATTCTCGAAACAAAGAGAAGCTCAATAAGGTAATGCACTTTTCAATATAAGAAATGCATTGTTTGAAGCATCAAACCAATATGCAAATATGAAAGAAAGTGCTAACTTTTCACTATGGTGGCAGAAAAATGATTCTTTATACCCTGAATCAGTCATCAGTCTCTGCAATGGTACATTTCAACGAATATATTTTTTTTAAAAAAATTACATTGTTTCGTTGCAATTTGGACGAAAAACCACTGACAAATCACTGAAAAGGTCTGACAAAGTTGCTATAGCTGCGACAAAGGCTCATTGTAACTCCTTGCTGATTTCATTGCAATTTTGACAAACTTTTGGTGTTGTTTCGACGCTCCTCCTTGCCCATTTCGTCGAAATAGCAATGAATTTCTCGTGTTGTTTCAATGCTACTCCTTTCCCATTTCATCAAAATGGCGACGAACTTCAGGTGTTTTTTTGATGCTACTCCTTGCCCATTTCGTTGAAATGGCGATGAACTTTTGGTGTTGTTTCGACACTACTCCTTGCCCATTTCATCGAAATGGCAACGAAATTTTGGTGTAATTCATTAGTGGATACACAAAGTTCTCATCGATATTCTGATGAACATCTGAGTGATTTTATGATGCCGATGACCAATGAATCTGCGTCATTATTTCAACGTTTAATTTGTCGTCGACCTTGGGACAAAAAAATAGCAACGAAAATATTTTCGACATTTCGTTGTTGTTCCGACAAAGATTTGTCGAACGATCGACTAACGTCCATCAAAAAATGGTGTCAAATTCAGTAGTGAACTCACATGGAAAGGAGAATAACTAGGTAGAAAGGAATATACAAAAGCTACATGGACAGAAATGTGAACATGGGTTGAAAAATTAATATTAATGGGATGATATTCAATAGGTTGCTAGTAGAGAGAGGAATAGTAGTGTGGTCATGTGAGAAATCATCCAAGAGCCACTAAATGATCCTACGGTAAGAAAAATTACTCAAAAGGAGAAATATATGGTCTGATTTGAGAAGTTCAAGTGAATTTATACTCCATGAAAATTTTCCACATTGGAGAAAATTACATAAGTGTCACTATGTGGTGGGGAAGATTTAATCCCTTAATTATTTATGGTGACTTGTTTAAGTAAAAATATTTATATTTATGCTCTCATATATATTAATCAATGAACTATGATTTTATTTATTGTGAAATGTTTGGATCAAGTGCTATTATCTATGTATTATTAAGGGTCCCATTTATTCATGTTAAATTATTCTTTTATTTATTGTGTC
Source organism: Sequoia sempervirens (assembly GCA_007258455.2). Classification (NCBI taxonomy): domain Eukaryota; kingdom Viridiplantae; phylum Streptophyta; class Pinopsida; order Cupressales; family Cupressaceae; genus Sequoia; species Sequoia sempervirens. The sequence goes on from VDFB02075321.1 coordinate 14,997,109, forward strand.
AGTAGGTGGTTCATTATTTTTATGTCATGGAAAGTGTATATTGGAATGTGTGTGTTCATTTTTCTTGTAGCCTTAGGTGGATAATCCATGTAGAAATCAGGTTAAGTTTGTATGATTATTTTGAATCACTTATATCAATATGATTAAAAATTCATAATGAGAAAAACATGATTTTAGCCTATAAGGGTTTTTTTGAATTGAGTGTGTACTTTAATAAGAGAATTATCTCCATAGAACCACTATTTGGGTTATTTCCATAAGCAACAATAATTTTAATTTAGGTTTTGCATGGTATCAAAATATACCATTTCCCATCTTGTGCATGACCACCATTAGCATGGTATTAGAGCACCTATGATTTTTATTGATTTGGTGTTAGTTTGGGACATATCTATAGTAAAGAGTGCATCATCCTTAGTTTTAGTTGGAAAGAGCCCTGCGAGGTAACCATTCATATAGAGCATGAAGTGTCTTTATTTTTCTATGGGATTTCATATAAGAGAATTGTAGTGATAATGAGTAATTCAAGATAGAAATATTACATGAATAAGCTAAGCTATATTAATTTCAATAGTAGGAATTTTTAATAATTTTGAGGTAGTGTTGATGGTCATCAAGAAGATTGAGGCAAAGACAAAATTCTAGGAGAGGTGGATTTATAGTCTATAAACATATTTTAGTTGTTCAAAAGATGGGGAAAATTGGAAGAAGAAAAATGCAAAGGAAGAGGAATTTGAAGTGACATACTAGGAGCACATTAATAAAGCTATAGTTTATGTGCAAACCATAGAAAAATCATGAATATAAAGATGGAGGAGAAAAGGATCCTTATCTATGAGAATAAGGAATATTATCTATCCCACATGCTATAAGATGTTTTTGCAAAAATCATGATGAAGAAGGAAGTTATCCATGAATTGTGAGTGGTTGATGGGACATCCATAATGGAGAGAAGCAAAGACAAGAATAAGTCCCATTTTTTTGTGAATACATTTATATTTGTATAGTTTTAATTAATCAATATAGAAAAAGGTAAGATCTTCATAATAGAGGAAGTAGCTACAAGGGAGGAATTCCAAGAGGATGGCATAGATGTTGTAGTCCATATTCTAAAGGTATGAGAGGGGCTTGGTGAGGAAAAATGGATCAATAGAACCATCAAAAATATGAGGAAATAGAGCCAACGAGATGTTGCAAGTTGATTCTCTAGAAAGGAAAAATGGAGGGCTATAGATGAGAGGCTTCATGTACATTTGAGAAGATTCTAGGATCAAGGGGAAGAAATGAAGGAAATAATGTTTAAGGATATAAGGGTGATACAAGAGTTCACCAAATATTTCTAAGTATATGTCACTTATGTTTTAGAAGTATTTACAATAAAGTATTGTAGGGAGGATATTGTGAATAGGTTTCTACAATTAGGTAAAATAAGGAATACTTATCAAAATGAACTTGTATGTGGATCTAATGTAGTTATAGTGATGTTGGAAGTTGAAGATTGTGATTATAGAGAATTTTTATAAGTGAAGGAAATATGCAATGATTGCAAGGAGAGTTGAAGTACACTAGAGGAGGTGAATATTATATTTAGTATTATGACTATCAGAATTGGAGTTGTATCATTATTTTATCTTATAAATGGCAAGGAATGAATGAAAAACATAGTGCACTTGTTTATGGAAAAGGGAGTGAATATAATTACTATAAGGAATAAAAAATGGATGAAAGAGGATCAATCCAATTCAAGAGGATGGAAATAACTATGAGGGTGTAGTGAGGAATTATAGAGAAATGTAGAATGCATTATGGAAAGAACTGATGATGTTAATTAAATATTTTCATAACAATATATCTTTAAATTTTTGTGAAGGATTCAAGTTAATGTCAAGTCTACTTTGGTTGAAATTAATATGATAAATAAAGATGTGTAGGCTAGAGAAAAAGAATAAATTTTGTAGATGATTAATTTGAATCCATTATATTAGTTCAAATTAATCCATAAAGAAGAGTGAGTTTGTACATGAGGAAAAATTATTTCTCAAATATATATTTGGTAATGATTTGGTAAAAGAGGAGAATTTGGATGAAATAATAATTAATGTGGAAGAAAAAGAGTTTCATCCTTAAATAAAATGTTAATTTATTCCATATTACTTATTTATTTGAGACATTAAACCAAGGAGAGATAATTTTATAAATATTTATACAAGATTCATGCTAATAGAAAATAAAAATCTTGTTGAATTGTAACACCCGTCGTGCAAACCCCAAAGGACAAAACAAAGGAAACTTTTTTTGTTTTCTTAAATAATACCAAGAACACATATTTATGAACCATCAAACATAATTACATAACACATTAACATCATAACATCAAGTCCTTTGGGGCACGCGAGGTCACATCGCATAAACAACTCATAACGAAAAATAAACATAAGGCTAAATAACTTTACTAATCTCATATTGATCAAAACCATTACAATATTCATTTACAAAGGTAACATACATATATCCATAAGCATAAGTGTAAATAATTCACATGATGCAACCCATAATAAGCCTCATAAATTATGAATGGTTACAAAGGTTCATATTCAATACATCATCATTTAATACATTACATGTTCTCAATAAATGAAATACAATAAATCCTCTCATACATGTGGGATAAGTACATAGTACAAATAATGTCTGAAATAAAATATGAATATCTGGTACAAGCTCCAACTGAAAGATACTGTGAAGAACGAACGTTGATGGGGAATCCAACGGGTGTAGAGCACGTTCCACCTGACCACATGGGTTTTAGAAAAACCCACCCCCCGTGCTCAGAGGTGACAAGGAAGTAACCACGACCATGGATGCCATAAGAATAAATCCAATTAGAAAATCATAATACAATAACTTCAATAACAACATCAAAGGATAACATAGATCATAAATTACGATAACCAAGATTCAATCACATTAAAATCAAAGCCATATAACACATCATAAATAAGCCAAGGCAATAACCATTAACCGCATGCCAAGTAAATCCAAAACCACAATCATAATACACTTCCAGAGGCAACCAAGAAAACAAGCATAAGGGAAACAAGTGGAGAGTGTCACCGCATAGCCTACATGGGTTATCCTGGCCCTTCCTCCAACATGAGGTGCCAGGCCCCATCTATGGTTATCCTGGCCCTTCCTCCTACTTGAGGCGCTGACCCCATAGGGTGACTCATGCGGAGCCATTAACCTCTCCTGAGGATGAGGTAACGAATTTTTCGATGACGACCTTCTCATTCTACCATTAGTCTGCAATAGCCCTAATGAATAGACGAGGTATCCAAGATTATCTTATCATTTTATTACTACCCATCCCCCTAAGTTCTATTATTAGGTTTTCACTTGTTAATCTAACTCTTATGTGGGTTATCATGAGCCCTTCCTCCTATTGAGGTGCCAGCCCCCACGAAGAGCCACTCTCCCTTGGAGACCCCAAAACAATATCAAAATCAAGGTTTGTACTATAACGAGAAAGGCATAAAATCTCAACAGATGGCATGCAACATATTACCCATCTTGCTAAAAATCCCACAACAAAGTCTCAACAATAACCTCGTACAACCCTTTTTAAAACAAAGATAACAAAATTTTGCCTGACTAAGAGCACATAACAAGAAAAACATCAACTAAATAAACATTTCATGCCTCTGGAAATCTAAGGTTCACAACATCAATAACTGGGTTCATAAAATCAACTGGTTCCCACATCGAAAAGCAAAAACAATAATATAACAATAAAAAAAACAACCAAATCAATTTTATCAAATTCCACAAAGCAAATTAACATGACAATATCCACACATGGATATTACAAAACAATTCTAAATAACATAATTTGTTTTATTCCACACACAATTAAACAATATAACCCAACTCCAATTTTTGATGGAATAATTTCAAAATAAACATAATAATTCAAGTATAAAATTTTTCCAAGAATAAATTACAATTACATATATACAGAATCAAATATACTTTCATTTATATTTTATATATAAATTTCATTTAATTTAATTCATTAAATATTTATGAACTAACTAATTTCCTACATAGTCTATTCATATATATAACAAAAAAATACATATATCATACATATATATATATATATATATATATATATATATATATATATATATATATATATATATATATATATATATATAGAAATATGTTAAAAAATGAATATAAATAAAACATACAAAAAAAAACACTAAAAATTAATCGCAGTTTATACTGCCGCACAAGGGACTGCACACAACAGTCCATCCACAGCCATGGGGAGAGGGGGAGGGTACGGCCTTTGCTGTCCCATCCCTTCACCCATATTAGAACACTTTTTATTTTTTATTTTTTTAAAATTACAACCAAATGCCGATTTTAATAATTCGGCCCAAGCATTTAACACAGTCGGCTGAACATAAATTCAAAATAAATAAAATATTTAAATATATAGGTATATATATATATATTCAAAGAAAATAACACTTATTTCAGAGGATAAATAATTTTTCCAAAAAAAAACAAAATTATAAACATACTGAACATTATTAGAGGTTCAACAATAATTTTTTTCATAGCCAAATTGTAAAACACAGAAAATTTTCAGAAACCCAGTTAAATTTCTTCCATTTGCTTGCAATCCAGAACGATTTCTAAAACCCCATAAGAATTATTTTCTTTTACAGAAAACATATTTATTTATTTTTATTTTTCTTTTGAATCAGAAAACTAAAGAATAAGAAAATGGAACTCGGTGTCCTACGCTTGTTGAAGAACTGATGAATCCTTTCTTGATCCCGAACAACCTTTTCGAAGAGCTCCCCTTTCTTCCTTCAGAACTTCTCAGCCAGATTTCCTTGCTAAATCCTCTGATCTAAAATTTTAACCCAGAAACAACCTCTCTTCCAGCACAATGAAAATAAATAGATTCTATAGAGAAAACTAGAAAGATCCCATTTCTAGAACTCAATATTTTCTTTTGAAGCTTCTGTCCATTTTCCCTCCATGAAAAATCTCACAATTTTGCTATTAAATAAAAAATATCTTCTTCTTTTTTGAGAACTCCATAAATCAAGATTAAAAGAAGTTTTCTAAATTCTTCCCAGCTTTTCCAACCAAAACTCAACATTCATTGGTCCTTTTTATCTTTTCTTTCTTTTCTTGTTTTTTTTCTATTTAACAACACTTTTTGTTTTAATTTTGATTTTGCAAGTTTTACTTGCAATTCACACAATTTAATTTATTTAATTATATTATTTCATCAATTGTCCTCAACATGCTATTTTAATTAATTTATCAAAATACTAATTTTAAATAATTTAATTCACACCTTTCAATAATTACATGGCGTTTTAATATAAGACTTTTATATTTTAATGTGAACTATTCCAATACTATTCTTAACATTAATTAAAATCATTTAATTATTTAAATGACATCATACTACACACCAACATAAAATAAATATCAAAAGTAAACTCACACAAAACCACTATTATAAAATGCAAAAACGACAAAGGTCAAAGATGCACAATACCACTAAACATAAGATGGTTTGACAAACTTGGGACGGGGTGACTTCCTTGTCATCTATGTTTCAACTTCATGCACCTTGGGTTAAATTAATGCTCACCCTTTCTTGCCGAAGCAGGTGGAATCGAGACTTTGTTCCTGCAATTCCTGCATACAAACAAGGTTGTGTACAACATGTATATATATAGAATCAATTACATCACATCGTGAGAAGGAATCACAGCGTAGCAGGGAAGTCACAAACAAGTGGTGCTACACTGTTCCCTCACCAAAATTATAATAACAATTACAACATCAAATATAAAATAACATTGCTAAACTAACTGATCACATCATATCATCATAAAATGATTACTAATCCACTACATCACAATATACTACTGAAATAAAATTAAACATCACCAAACCAATGTAACCATAATGTCATCAAATAAAGTAGCATAATCATCAAGTAGTCTAAACTATCCAATCTACCAATCCACACAATAACAGTAACTATCAAAGCCTCAAAGTATCAAGAAAAACCATAGAAAATATCAAGTCCAAACAGCAACATGAGGGGTATTACATGAATATATTAAGAAGAATTAGTTATGTGTCAAGAAATTAAATGAAGAGAAGTGTTCTATACTGAAGACATAAAGAGGAAAGAAAGTTGTAACATGTTTAACTAAAATTTTACTTGTAATAGCATAATCTAGGGCTATAGTAATGTAATTTTCAAATTGAGAAGGGCCTCCAATATGGGACACCCTTCATAGCTCAAATATTCACTTGAAATTCTCAACTTATAACTTTCTTTCTAAATTTGATATATTTTTCTTTCCTTAGTATTTTCTTATGGCTCAGTTATAGGTACTAGTTTAAGAAAGCCCAACTAAAGCTTGGATTATTTCTCGCATGATCATGTACTACTATTCCTTTTCTTATTACTCAATCTCCTAAATAATATCCCCTTAAGATTTTAGTTTTAACCCTTATTTACACTTTCCTCTAGGTAGTATTCTCAAACTCCTTTTAACATGATTACTCAACTCTCTAAATGAGTCCTACCTATTATTTTTCTTCACATGTCAGTTTGACCACTCTCCCTATATTATGAAGATAAAACACCTCCATTTTTATATTTTTTATGATATGAATCTTTTTTCCCTTTTATAGAATATCTTATATTTCTTCTATTTTTCTCTTCTTGTCATCTATCTATTTGACACAACCATTTGGATATGTACACCAATAATATAAAATAACAATCTCCAATCATTATGTTATGGTGGCCCCTTAATTTTATATATCCATGTAGACTCATTATCTAGTTCCAACCTATAACTCCTCTTCTTTGTCATTTTCTCCCCATGCACCTTGATTTTTTCTCTATATATTAAAGATAAATCTCTAATACTTTATTTAAGTATTATTCTTTTACCCCCATCTTCCTCTAATTTCATACTCTTCTAAAAATCTAAAAATATTTCCTAATCTAAATTTTTTAGATTCTTCTATTCCAATTTATTCTATAATATTTGCTCAAATATTTAATTTAATTATAAATGTTATCATAATCTTTAGGGAAATAAGTTAAATTATTTTAAAATTACTAAGTCTTCATTGCCCCCTCTAAGTGAGCATAAATACAAGTAGCAATAGGTGTAATTGATCTAAAAAAATGATGGAAAAGTTAAATTGAAATCATGCCTAGGGAGTAAACATTATGGTAAACTTCTTCATAATAAACCTAAAATAAATTTCTAAATTATGCTATTGCAAGTAAACTTATAGTTGAACATTGTACCATTTTATTTCCTCTTTATATCTTCAATACAAAACATTTCTTTTGTTTATTTACTTTCTCAATATATAACTAAATCTTCATGGCATATCCAACACACACTTTTTTCCATTAGCATGAATATTTTAAAAATCATTATAAAATTATCTCTCCTTGGTTCAATGCGTCAAATAAATAAAAATCAATAATAAACTAACATTTAATTTTAAATATGAAACTCCTTTTCTTCCACATTGATTATTATTTTATTTGAATTATCCTCTTTTACCACATCATTTCCCAACATTCATTTGAGAAACACTTTTTCCTCATGTACAAACTCTTATTTGTTGATTAAGTCAAACTTACATGATGGATTCAAATCTATCATGCATAAAATTTATTCTTATTCTCTAACCTACACATATTTATTCCTCATATTCATTCCCACCAAAGTAGACGCGAAATTACCTATCGTGCATCAAAATTCAAAGAGATATTAATACAAAAATATTTAATTTCCGTCAATAATTCTTTCCACAATTCCTTCTCCATTTCTTTACAATTCCTCTCTACACCCTCATGTATGTATTTCTATCCTCTTGAATTGGAATGGTCCTCTTTCATCCATTTTTTATCCCTTATAGTAATTATGTTCACTCCCTATCTCATATACAAGTGCACTTTGTTTGAAAATAAATCCTTGCCATATATAGGATAAAATAATGATATAACTCCAATTTTAATAATCATTATATAAAAAAATAATATTCACCTTGTGTATTGTTCTTCAAATATCTTTAAAATCATCACACATTGCTATCACTTGTATCATTATCTACAATCATATGATTCAACTTACAACATCATAATAACTACAATATATCCACATATAACTTCATTCTATTTAGCATTATTTTTTGTATCTAATTGTATCCCCCTCTTCACAACATCATCCCCACACTCCTTTAATGAAAATACTTCTAAAACATAAGTGACATATTCTTAAAACTCTTTGGTTAACTCCTATATCACCCTTATATTCTTAAACATGGTTTCCTTCACTTCTTCCCCTTGTAGCATCTTGGAATCTTCTCTTCTATACATAAACCTCTCATATATAATTCTCCATTGTGCTAGTTCCATGTTATCTTGGAATCTTTAAATATATACTAGCACCTCCATGTCATCCTCTTGGAATGCTTTTCTTTCTTCTTCTATTATGAGGGTCTCATTTTCTTCTATATTGATTACTTCTAAACCTAAAAGCATAAGTGTATTCGCAAAAATATGGGATTCATTCTTGTCCTTTCTTCTCTCCATTATGGACGTCCCCTCAACCGCTCACAATTCACGAGTAACTTCCTTCTTCATCATGATTTTTATACCAACATCTTGTAGCATGTGGGATATATTCATTTCCTTATTCTCGTATATGAGGATTCTCATCCTCTACACGTCTATTAATTATTTCTTCTATGGTTTGCACATAAACTATCTCTCTATTTATGTGCTACAAACATGTCACTTCAACTTCCTGTTCCTTTGCATTTTCATCATCCACTTTACCCCATATTTTTAACAACTATAATATTTTTATAGAGTCTAGCTCACTCACTCTTCTAGACCTTTTTCTTCACCTCAATGTCCTTTATGACCTTGAAAACCACCTCAAACTTCTTCATTATTCCTACTATTGAAGTTAATACTACTTATCTTGTTCATGTAATATTTCTATCTTGAATTACTCCTTATCACTACAACTCTCTTAGATGAAATACCATAGAGAGATATAGACACTTCATTCTCTATATGAAAGATTACCTCACTAGGATCCTCACAACTAGAACTAATGATGATATTCTCTTTACTAGAGATATATCCCAATCTAACACTAAATAAATAAAATTCATAGGTGATATAATACTATACTAATGGTTTTCATGCACAATAAGGGAAACGGTAATATTTTGATACCATGAAAAACCTAAATTAAAATTATTGTTTCCTATAAAACAACCCAAATAGTGGTGTAATTTAGATAATTATCTTATCCAAATGCACACTCAAATAATTAAAACACTTAAAGCCTAAAATTAATTCTTTCTCATCATGACTTTATAATCCTATTGATATAAGTGAATCAAAATCATCGTACAAGCTTAATTGAATTTCTACAAGTACTATTCACATAAGGACACAAGTATAATGAACACACACATTCAAATATACACTTTCCATGACATAAAAATAATGAACCACTACCAACACAAGTAAGCAAAGAAGAATTTATCAAGAATAAATGGGAACCTTAATAACACATAGACAATAGCACTTGATCCAAAAAAATTATAATAAATAATATCATAATCCATTGATTAACATATATTAGAGTATAAATTTTAGGACTTTTACATTAATAAGTCACCATAAATAATTAGGGGATTAAACCTTCTTGACCTCATAGAGACACTTATTTACTTTTCTCCAACATGGAATACCTTTAATGGGGTGTAAATTCACTTGAAATTATAAAGTCATACCAATATTTCTCCTTTTAAATTATTTTTCTTATCTTAGAATAATTTAGTGGTTCTTGTATGATCTATTACATGACCACACTACTATTAAAATTTGGTGGAAAGGGTTCCCTAAATAGGACTTTAAAGATCCACAATAGGTGTATTTCCCTAGGAGCATTTCATTAGGAAAGAGATCACAAGGTGCAATGATTGACTTTCAACCTCAATGGTGAGTCAATCAGACTTGGATCTAAAACCTTTAATATAATAGGGAATATTTGAAACCTAATCAAATAATTTGCAATGTTCCAACTAAATGCATAATGATACCTAGATGATAAAATGTAAGATTCCAAAGATACAATTTTTTTTTTGAAAATTTGTAGGAGGATCTGAGAAGGGTCTAGACACATATACTTGGCATAAAAAGTTTTTTTTGAGTAGTATTTGAAGGATGGGTTCACCCAGGGGAAAATGGGTCCTAGTTAGGGCTTCCAAAAATACTTTTTGTAGTCCTTTGAAGTAATATTTGGGATGGTATTTTTCCTATATTTCATTGTCTAAAAGCCCAAAATAAATTTTGCACTTGAGTTTCAGTGATTTGACAACAATGAATGCAACAAATAAAACAATGTATAAGTGCTCTTCAAGGTCTTCATTCCTTCTTCAACCTATAATCTACACACACACAAAGAGGAAGATTTTCTTTTTGTTTGGGGGTTTTCCTTGGTCAAACCCTAAGTTTGGTAATTAAACCTTAATAGAAAGATAATGTAAATTAACAAATGGAAGGAATTATGTATGAAACAATGCTTGATACAACTCACAAAGAATCTAATTGTTGTCCTTAGAGGATTGAAGTCATACACATCACTCAAAGCATTGATCTTGGTTTGCATTATTGATTGAAAAATTGAAAAATTCTTAGATTCTTTAGGATCAACAATGCATAGTAGCCTTCATAAGATTACATGAATGCACATGAACTTTGCAATGATGATTAGGATCTCGATTGTTGTAATAAATGATTGATAAATTTTCTCTTGAATGCTCTTGACAATGATATTGTATCATAAATTTGGTCTCTTGATGTCACTTCTTGCTAGTTCTTATTTTTTAGATTTCAAATGATCATATGACTATGTATTTAAAGGTTTTTTATCTAATTTCTCAAAAATAGCTTCTAAAATCTGACAAATGCATATGAAATTTATATCATTAAAATACTGCCAAAAACATATTTAAAAATAGATAATGGCACTTAAGGGGACCCATTCACCCCTGGGCGAATGGGTCATGACACATATTTATAGGACACTCATTCTTCAATGTGATCTAATTATTAATTGTATTAATTAAATGTAGGTTCCCCTTTCAAAAAATAGGATAAATAGGGATTTGGAATGCATAATTTAGGTAATTAGAACCTTAATTAAGTCCAATTAATTAAGGGACCCAAGGATAGTGTGAAATTGTAAAGGGTATACAATTTCCTACACTACATTTAGCCCCTAGTTTATTAAGAGTATGAACTTACACTTAGAATCATATATTGGTTTCTCAAGCCCCTAGGATCTAAGATCCCATGGAAAACCAATATAAGGACAAAGGGACATAGAAGATGTGTAAGAAATGAGAAAAAAGACAAGATACAAAAGCATACAATGTCAAAGTTAGTGAAAAAGGGATGAACTAGCAAGTTTTGTTATGCCACATGCATCAAATATGATCACAAGGGCTTGTGCAGTCTGATATACACCAGGTGATCCCCAAAGGCTGAAAAACACACACTAGGTGTACAAGGTGTGAAATCACAACAAGGTGGTAGATAGAAAAGTCACACTAGGTTTGCAAGACTTCCATATGTCAACCATAACAAAATTTATACTACCTGATAACTTTGATAAGGAGACACAATATGATCAATGCTATACCAACCCTACACTAAGCTCAACCTTTATGAACAAAAGTGAAGCAACAATATCAATACTAATGTAAATGTCAAGATAATGCTCATGTATGCCCCCACTTTAAAGGAATTTCTAAACAAGTATTCTGTGAGAAATTACTTGAAAGTAGAAATGATATATGCCAATTGTTTAAAAGGGCCATGAGAGCTTATTTGAAAAGCTCTATGCCAAACATATGTTTCCAAATAAAGCTACATCATGAAAAAGGAAGGATTCCACACATGCAATCAAAAGATAACACATAAGGTATCCATAGATTTGGGGTCATTGCATGTCTTTTCTACAATGATATAATAGAGATTGGAACCATCATCATTCCCTGAATACCTCATGGAACAATGAACACAAAGGAGGAATGACACATAGAGAGATATAATGCAAGCAATTCTTTTCTAAAAGGGCCTACAAATATGATTATTTTTACAAAATAAAATTTTCTACCAATTGGTAGAGGGAAAATTGGACGTTGCTAAAAAAAAATCATTTTCTTACAAATAAATCAGTAAACTACATATTTCATGCAGCTAATAAAGATTATTTTTTACATGAAAATCAAATTGCATGAAGCTCTAAAATAGACTTGATGCAAGATTTTGGGAATTTTTTTGCATGCTTTTCTCTAATACCATGTTGGGATTTCCAAACAAGATCATAACAACAAAAACCTAACCTTGTGCTTCCACAAAAACAACACTTGCACACAATAATCAACCTAATTCACACTATCTAGTTAATTTGAATGTATAATGTAACCTTGCTTAAATATGTAAGGAAGAGGAAATCCACTTATCATGTAGATTGAAAAGTACCCCATGATAAGGCACATATGAGTAGACAAGTGTCCTATAGGTGTGAACCTTAGGATCACTTTGAATGTGCAAACCAACAACCTATTTGACTAAGTCGTCAACCTTGTTGCCACATGTTGAGTGACCTTAGTTGTCAGATGGAAAGTCTTGCAACCTTAAAAAGGTAGCACATGATTTTTACCAAATAACTTGGAAAACTCTAGAGGATTAAAGGTTGCACATTCTATTAGACTAAATGTTGTTTATCCTCATCAACCTAAGTACATTTAAGTATAGTGAATAGATAAATTATTCACTCTAACAATTTTGTCCTAGATGTCATTAGTGAAACTTCCCCTTCAAAACCCTTCATGGTGAACACTTGATAGAAAAAAAATTCTAAATCTTTTTCAAGCCCTAGATCTACAAAAAAAATAACCACAATTTTGTAATCCCTATTATCCTGCATATGTAAAATATAACTATAAATTTACATACAATTCTCAAAACCACAAATCTACGTATCTCAAGTTGTACAACATATCTCATACCATGAAATATCTAAAATTGCTACATTACATTAGATTTACTCAAATAAGGGTTAAACAATACTAGTGATTCATCCTTCAACAACCTCAACTATGGCTCCAATACTACTTGCTAAAAAGAGCATACATATAATATTATAGAGTAAACATAATGTAAAGAAATTTATATACCACAATATTGTACAAGATATATCATGGGAAAACCCTCAATAGGTAAAAACAAATCATGTAGAAGCATCCACACTCAATGTATTATTTATTAATAAGAAAATTACAAATAAACTCAAAGAGTCTCAATCAATACTTCTAAAACATCAATATCCTCCAATGTACTCTCCATATGTCCATTCAAAAAAAAGTGGGATCCCATTTTTTGCTCAGGACCCCGAACCTAAATGAGATCCTGTTTATTAAAAAATAGGATCCCATTTTGTTGAAGTCAATTTCAGGTTTTTGTCTAAGGAAAAAACTTCCACGTTTCATGGAATCATCTTCTTGCATTTACCCATATATAGATCATAAAAGAAGAAGCATATCAATAATAAAAAATTCCTACTCTACCCTAAGGATTATTTTCTTACTAAGGGTATGTGCAGGATCATGATGGGCCAAAAAGTGGCAATATGATGGGTGTGTGGCTGACGACTTTTTTTTAACCCAAAATTAATGAAATGAAAAGGGTTTTAAAAGGAGATTCTCAGATTTCCACCACTATAAATTATACTTTAATTTGAATTTAATAAGTAATTATTATTCATTTTCTATTCAAATTATGACTAAAGTCCGAATTGATAGGCTTATTGAAAAAAATCTATAACTTACAAACGGTATCACATTTTTTGAATCCAAAACACGCGTCACAATCTATGTTGTGCATACTATAGGATTAAAAAAAGAAAAAATTAATTTCATGAAGTTTTGACCAAGTTAAGGTGGTCAAACATACAAGTTTTTATGTTTTTTAAAAGTTGTAATAAAAAAATCATAATTAATTATTTACTTGAAAAAAATTACAAAAAAATATGCATCACATTGGGACATGAGTCCTCTACTTAAATCTAAAATCTTATAAAAAATCATTATCATTTTATTGTGGTTAGGGTGGTCGACGTACTTTTTTTTCCTTGAAATTTAAGTACTACTCGCATTGAAATTTCAAATTTTCACCAAATAGATTTACAAAAAAAAAAAAACAAACCTAGTAGTTTAGAAACTAAATTTAATTTTCTACATATTCTATTCATACATTTTTAAAAATAATATAGATAACTTATTCAAATTTTTACATCAAGTTGCCTAACTCTATTTTTTTTGAATTTTTTGGCACTTAAGGGCCTGTTTTTTCCATGATGATCCTGCACATACCCCTAATATAGTTCATACAATAAGATGGTATTGTGTTTGATGAAATTCTCCTTACAAAATATTATAATGAGTTTAATATTTTCTAAATGTCCTACCGAAGATACAAATGACTGAAGGAAAGAAAATGTGAAAATAAGAGATGAAAAAGAATAAACTGTATTCCTCTCAAGAGAATGCAAAGTTTCTATGAGCTTGAAAATTGATATTACAAAGGAAATGCCTTGGTTATATAGGCCAATGGGAGAGATAGGATCTAACCAAATTATGACAAGTGCTTTCATCCTATGAGGTGTGACAACTTAGGTCATTAAGGCTCACCAACCTTATCCCTATGTAAAGTTAAGCTAGAGTGAAGAGAACCTAAGTGGAGAACTAGCTAGGAAATGAAATAGTTAGATAAAGTACCCTTTTCACACTAACAACCCCTCTTAAGTGCAAATTAGGGAGAAGTAAGCTTGATGCAAAGACACAAATATGGGTCCCAGCTACTAGGCCTGATGAGGTACCCAGATACATAATAACCTGTCAACTATAAAAGAAGCATAAAACCTAATGGTAAAAAACTCCCTCCCATGAGAGGTTGAATGAAGACGGTCTAAGTGAGCCCCTCAGAAGATATTTTCCTCACCCCTAAGAGAGATTGAAGATGAACATACTTGCTCTAAGTGAAGGGTTTAGTGAATATATCTACAACTTGATCTGCTATAGGATAGTAGCACAAATCAATGACCTACTTGTGAATCAACTCCTAAAGAAAATGCATATGGATCTCGATGTGTTTGGTTCGTTGATGATGGATTGGGTTCTTCAAGATCTGGATGGCAATTTGGTTGTCACAATAGATGAATGATGGACTTTGAAAGGTGATACCAAGTTCAGTGAGGATATTCTAAAGCCAAATAGCCTTAGTGACAACATTGATAGGACCTCGATACTCAACCTTAGTTGAAGAAAGAGCAATGACATGTTGCTTCTTTCTCTACCAACAAATGGGACCGAAACCATTGAGATTTTGCTTCTTGCTCTGGTTGTCCATGTAGATTCTCTAACCTCTTCAAAAAGAATTGGAAATTAATCAAGGGTGAATTTCTACTTGTTATACAATACATAAGTAATATAACTCTTTTTTCTTAACTTAATGCTACTAAAATAACATTAATTTTAATGTCTATGAGAATTCTCAATAGTCTTGATGATTTGAGACCTATGTTTATTTGCAATGACATACACTAATTGCCAAAATAATATCAAAAGATTAAATCGTCTTCTTTTAAAAATGATATCAAACAATTAATTTATGGGTTTTTAAATAGATAATATCATTATTGTCAATAAATAAAATACACAACCACAACCTAAATATGTCTTGTAATTGAAATAAAGTGAAACATATCGAAAGATTTTGATCATTGTAGTTAGAATCTTATACTCTATTACCTTAATTATTGTCCATAAAATAAAGCAATGAAGGACAACCAAAAAATGTCTTTAGTTGAAAAAAATAAAACATATATCAAACATTTTATCATTGTAGTTTGTCTTTTATCCTCTATACCTTTAATTATAGTCCAAATAAAGTTCTCAATCAGAAACCAAAAATATATTGTATTTGAAATAAAGTAAAACATATCAAAAGTACTTGATAATTAGAGTTGGTGTATTAACCTTTATAACCTTGTTGATTATAAACTTTTTATTTATGATTCAGAACTTGAAAATCATAAACCCTTTATTTCTCCTTTAAATAAACCTATAATATGTATAATTTTTCTATATGGAAAAAAAATAGCTTTCAAAAAATCCTTAAAAATTGTCTTATTCAAAACTTTAAAAATAACTCATCTATGTACACTAAAAAATAAATCAAAGCTATTTCAAAAGTATAAGCAGCTTGAAATAGAGAAAAGAAACGACGTCACTAATAAAATTTATATCAAAAGAAAATTTAAAAATTGTTTACCTAGGAAAGGAGAGAAGATTGGAAACACGCTGAAATAATGGCTAGCAAAATAAAACCTTTATGAACACAAACGAACTCGGATAATTCAATTCATTGTATGGCTGACAATAAGCAAAAATTCTTTTTGCCAAATGCGGCTTCAAATTTTACAGGATTTTAATTATTAAAAAAGTTACATAGTCGGTTTCAAGTCCGTACGACCAGAAGGGTCACCACCGATTCCCCTTACAATTTTTGCAAGCGGTCCACCTCTGCACCTTAATATAATAATAACAAAATGACTTTTAATGTCTTAAAAAGACTAAAATCGTTCATAGAATAAAATAAAATAGTTGGTATGAGTTTTCCAGTCCTTGATGTTACAATATTGAGCTTTTGAATGTAACTGTGTTTGTTTTTTTTTGTCATCGTTTCAGATCACTGATCAGAAAGAGGAAGAAATGATGATGGATCACTGAATGTGATCCGAAATGTCAACAAAACAACAGAGACAGTTGAATCTAAAAATTAAATATTGTAAAAGAAAATAGATCAAAATGGTCTGTGCAAACAATCCAGACCTATTTTACAAATTATTTCCACAAATATATCGCTCTGCATTTTTTTCTCTCCCAAATGACGAGGCAAAACAAGTACATCCTCGCTTGTTGATAGTTGCTTCTTAATCTCAGAGACATTGAAACAGATATTTATACGCCATGAAATCCTGAAATACTTTATTCATTGAAGATTGCAAAGAAATTATGAGCTTCAAACAAAAAATATTAAACAATTATCCATGCCTTTAAAGCATTTTAAAACACACCCTGCACTACTCCCTTCACAAATATAATTACTAATGAAAACATTTTAAACGATTTTTTGAGCTTTGCAATCCGTAAATTATTAGGGGATTTGTAGATAACGCCAATTTTTTTCATTCTTTTGACGAGGCAACGTCTGCCTAAAATATTTTCTGTGCACGTTAACCGGAACATAACAAGTGCCATGTGACCGTGACCATGAACTAACAAGTTTTCAGCTGCCATGTGACCGTGAAACACATCAGTTGCCCCTTCTACCCAGCCCGCTGGATCTTGCGGGGGCTTCATTTGAGATTCACGATCTGTGGAGGCTTTTCATAGCATTTCCCCCGGTCTTTCGGCTTTCATGGTTTTGCGTTGGTCAGAGACTTTAGCGACACAAACTTCCTCCTATTCTTGTGTGTGAAACGTATTCCTGCTCCAGAACATCGTCTTATGTAAACCTGATTCGTTTTCTGTCACATCCGAGTCTCATCAGTCGAAAAATTCTCCATTATCCGCACACCACTATATTGGGCGGCTGAGTGTCCTAACAGCTTACTACTAATTGCGAAATTTGCGCAACTTTAGTGCACGGGGAGAGGTGTGGTATTCAACAATAGTTTGAAGAGGCGTAGCATTGTCAGTTGTCGATAATCAATCACCTAAAGCTGCGAGAGAAAACAAAAAAAATTGGCCGTCCTAAAAGAAGAATCCCACCGCCCAAAAATACTGTCTACGGATACAAAATTTTAGATGATTCTTTTGGACTTACAAGTCCATTTAAAACCCTATAGGCTGACAAGCATGTTAACCGGCGCCGCCTCCTCTCCGCCGCCCTTCGTTGGCCGCACGTCATTATGCTACCCGGTTTTCTGAATTTACGAAATTGCGTCCTGCATATTTGAATAGGATAACTTACAATGCCCTCGCTTTTCTAGTGAACAAACTAGAATTCCCTGACGTGTAAGGTGGAGATTCATTCCATGGAGTTTGGATTGCATTACAGAAAGCTTGTAGTAAATTACAAAAGAATTGTCAGGAAATTTAGGATTCTTTAGGCAATTCTTTTCTTTGGTGTCCTCGAATAGAATTAGACAACTTTCTAGTTCAATGGAATCAACTGTATATGTATTCCCAATCCAAGCTGTTTATGGTAAGGAAATAATGGTACAGCTAATATGAGCTAAAAAGCAGTTGCTAGGGGAATGAATTGTATGCTCCGTCTGGGAGTATAATATCATCAGAGCAACAACGGTAACCGAGGCCATTTCACAGTCGCTTAGAAAACATTTCATTTAGCGATTGGGGCGGTTAAAGTATGAAGAAGAGGAGACGATCAAGATCATCATCTGACCTGGTTGTGGTTGCAGAGGCATCCGAATTCAGCAATGTCGTACAACAGTTAACTGGAATGCCAAAGCATAACATAGGAGAAAAGAGGGCAGGAAATAGTGAAGAGGCATTGGAAACGCTTCTGCTTATCAAGCCTGTAGCCCAACGACCTACTGCTCAACAGGTTATCTGTAGTAGTGGCCCTTGGCTATCTTCAGTTATTCCTCCCAATAATTCCTTTCCTCATCCCGCTCCTCCCGTCACACGCACTGTGGATGCCAACTGTCCGTTAATAACCCAAACGCAGTCGGAGGTTGATCTCAGTACTAATTTTGTGAGACTCACCAAATTTCTGGATGAAGACATTTATTTGTTTGATTAAAATCTGGGTAATTTATTGGAAATAACGGATACGAATACAATGGCGAACTCTAAGAAATATTGTTATTATTCAGGGTAGAATATCATCAAATAAAGACAATGGTAAAGGTATGCAGCGATTATATTTAGTAGGATTATTATTTACTTAAGTACGCAGTACACATTTACATGCAATAACTCCGCTTTGCATCTACTTCATTCAGTAAATATAAATATTTACTTCAAATTACAAGGTTCAATTTCATTAGTCTTTTCTTGCCATTCAATCGTTACTTATATTGGAATGGAAATTTAGTATTTAAAGCCATAATAAAGGCTCCTATAATATGGCTTCGAATTGTATAAATGGTTCTTGTTGAAGCATGTTTAGTAGTCTGCTAAAAAGTCAAATTTCCCATTTTTTATCCTTAAACAAAATCTTAAACAAAATCTAGCTCCATCTTATCATTTATACACCTCATACTTCATGGGCCGGGTGTCGTCCTTTAACCAGAACAAAATGAGTAAAATCTAAATTAAATTTCTGTTAACTTTAAAAAAAAAATAAAAAAAATCTATCAACTAATGTCCAAAATTCTTTCTACTGTCTTCGTGATACCGAAGGGCATGTCAGGCAGCATCATTGATCACGTGAATTTTTTTTACCAGATGTATGCAGTTTATAGAGGAGCGGCTACCCGATTCTATTCCTGTAGTCTTAAAAGAACATAAAAAAACTGGCATCCAAAATGGAAGCACACAGAAAGAAAATTAGTCTTATAAATTCTTGTCACAGCTAAAACAAGAGCAGTAATCTGAAAGAAAATTTGTCAATTGACAGGAAAATTAAAAGCAAAAAACCAGGAATCCTGACATATATCTATCGACAGAAGGAACAAATAAAGAATGAAGAATCTAAAACAGTAGAGGCTATTTTCTTATCTTTATTGTTGGGTCATTAAGAGAGACAATATCTGTCAAATTAATTGATAAAGGAGTTGATTCTAGAGTACACAAATGAAACAACACACTACCAAGAATATTTTTCACTTAACATTTTTTTTGCATAACATGTGGTGGCAATTTGTTCTCATAGGTAACATTATTATTGGCAGTGTACAAGCCCGTCTAGAAAGATAATGATGTATCCCACATATAAAACATTATATAAAAGTTTGAACATACACATTGTAGCACAATTGGTGAGGATTATATATGTGGTTAAAAAGACATCCATCAATAGGATTTGAGTGACTTTGACAGATGGGATCCCCTTACACATGTCTGCTTAATCAAATAATGACTTTCATATATATGCATTGTAAGATATAGAGACATGTCCGTCTTAGTTGGCACACCTCTTTATAGATGTTGTAGGTTAGCTATATATGTTGCACATGACTTGTAATGTCTTTTTCTTATTGTATCTTATTATATTTTTCTTGGGATGTGCTCTTTTGATGCCAATATTTGGTTCACTTGCAATTTTTCATAATTAGCTTCCATTAGCTAGCCTTTCAAGGTTTTGAACTTAATGAGAATTATGTGACTATATGATTTAAACATCATACCCAAACTAAACCCATATCATGTTTTCAAGTCATATGAGCTATATTCCATAATACTCCAAAATTCATTAAGACTATTTTATAAGAATTTCTCCAAAAAATAGAGAGATTACAAAATTTCTATGTCTTGTATTATCACAAAATATTGCCATATATTCTATAAATTTCTATTGTATGTATTTATTGTTTGATAGAAGTTGGATATGCCTATTCGTCTTTAGCAACACCACTTATCCTAAAGTTATGGAATCAAGGTTTTCAATGGATTTTGTTATTTATTTTTTATCTACTAGAAGACTTGTTGAAAATGACAGCCTTAAATTTACTTCTTCTTTTAGTTGTTCCATTTGTACCATCAATATTATCCTTTATTCTTATATGTGGTAATTTGACATATGTAAATTTTTAATTTGTACTCTTATGTTGCAATCCAAATCCTTGATTGTTGTTAGAGTGAATAATTTATCTATTCACTATAGTTAAATATATTTTGGTTGATGAGGGTAGACAATATCTTGTCTAACTGAATGTGCAACCTTTTAGACCTCTAGAGGTTAGTAGCTTATTTGGTAAATCTCATGTTCTACCTTTTTGAGGTTGGAAGACATTTCATCTCACCTCAAAGGTCACTTAGCACTTGGCATCAAGCTTGATGACTTGGTCAAATAAATTGTTGGTTTGCACATTCCTAGAGTTCCTAAGGTTGATAACTATAGTACACGTGTCTACTCATTTATGCCACATATTAGGGCACTTGTCAATCCACATGATAGGTGGATTTCCTCTTTATTTCCTATATATGCAAGGCATCGTCCTTTGCATTTTATCTCCATAATCTCCTAATTCTTATATGATGTCAAAACATAGGGGAAGATATTTTGAAGGTGTAGGGTAAACAAATTTGTATTTTGTTTCATTCAATTGTTGTGAGTTAACTATTTGAAGACGGATAAGCATTTGTAGAGAAGTTTAAGGTGGCATTTGGAGTCGACCTGAACATTTAGTCATAGAAAGAAGAGAAAAATCGACGCCCATTAATCTCTTTGGTCACATCTCAGATGCGATTCAAGGCACATATCTTTCCTTGTAGAGGCATTTTGCACAAAAAATTTCCATTATCTTCTAGTAGCTACCACGAGTAACAAACATAAAAGTGTGTGATCATCTGTTTGAGAGGAAGGAAGGAGGATAAAGACCCTTGGGGTTGCGGCCTTTCACATGCATGTTGGGGTGATTCCCTAACCCAAACCACATGCAACAAGTCGCTCGTAGACCACGATTGGTCTGTGAGGCATGTGTTTGATAGTAATTGGGTGATTTCTGTCAAAATCTGTTGATTTTCCTCAAAATTTTACCCTCAATCAAAGAGGGAAAAGGTTTTGAATTGCATCAAGGGGACATGATTCGCATCAACAAGGGCCCTGCATTTTTCTTGGGCCCATGACTTCTCCCTTGAATTTTCCATATTGATAGAAATTCAAATAGAATAAAACCTATTGGTTTGCAGTTGTATTTCCCAAAACAATAGGGGAATACCAAAAGTAAATGTGGAATGAAAAAAAAAATTGGAGACACAAAACTGGGCATGCAAACTTACTTATTGTATTAACAAAAAAAAAAATTCAAAATTCTTTCAAACTTGAAACTACAATCTACCAATGAAAAATTTAACTTTCAATAATCTGGAGCTGCACCCACAAACTCAAAAAACAATCAAGAGCTTCTCAAAGATCTCTTTCCTTCTATTTCATTAGAATTATTTGCTATTCCTGGAAAACACTGAGCGATCAAGAGCTATCAGTTGCTCCCTACAAACATTCTTTGTTGCTGCTGCAACTTCACCTTCTACAACTTACTTGCTGCTCACTTCTTCTTACAATTGCTACAAAAGAAAACTAACTAACCACATTCTTCATTCCTTTTGTATCTACAACAAAAATTCCCTCTCAAAATTTGAATCTACCTACCACATTCAATTCTACAGTCAGGGGCAGAACAAGAAACTTGGCGTTGAAGAAAAAGGCTTCTGATAGGTAGTTGAACTAGGGGTTGACGTAAAGAGGCTCAACAATAAATAATTCCAACAGTCCCCCTTTGATTGAGTTGTCAAACAACATAATTTTTCATTCAAATCAACAACACCTAAATTCGTTCTTAGGCGTTTGAAGCAATATTTGTTCAATGGTTTGGTGAAAATGTATGTAAGCTGCTACCCAAACCTACAAAATTTCATCTTGATTTCACGCTTTTCAACCAATTCTCTTATGAAATGATACCTGATTTCAATATGCTTTCTTCTCCCATGAGACATTATATTCTTCGTCAAAGAAATTGATGAAACATTATCACAAAATATAGTCATTCCATCCTTTTGTTCTTCCTTCAAATCTACTAAGGTCCCCCTTAGTCAAATAGCTTGGCATGTTGTTGCATTTTCTACTATATACTCAGCCTCAGTTGTAGATAGGGAAACTATGGGTTGTTTCTTGGAATCCTATGAAATGACTCTTGATCCCAAATGAAACACATATCCAGATGTTCTCTTCCTATCATCCACATTCCCTGCCCAATCACTGTCTATGTAACCAACCAAACCAAAAACATTTGTTGCACTATACAAAATGTCATATCCTTTGGTTCCATTCACATACCTTAGGATTCTTTTACCCGCTTGCCAATGTGACTCTTTTGGAGTCTCAATAAATCAGGAAATCAAACTTACACTATGCATTATATTAGGCCTAGTTTTTAAATACATCAATCTTCCAACTAGACTTTTATACATGGTCAGATTCACATTGTTGTTGCAATCTTCCTTGCTCAACTTCAGACCTATGGTTGTTGGTGTGGGGGCAGGCTCGCTTTATCTTGCATCCTAAACCTTTTCAAAATATCTGTTGCATACTTTTCCTGAGAGATAAAAATACCAACATGCATTTATTTTACTTCTTTGCCTAGAAAATACCTCAAGAGACCTAAGTATGTGATCTCAAACTCTCTTTCATGGGCTCTTTAAAATCAGCAATGAGGAAATCATCATCCCCAGTGAAAACTATATCATCAACATACAAGACAACAATTAAAACCTTACCATCAGTTGCCTTGATGTAAACAGTAGACTCACCATCGCTTTTTCTAAAGCCATTACTCAACAAATATGAGTCAATCATGTTGTACCATGCTCATGGAGTTTGCATCAGCCCACAAAGAGCTTTCTTTAGCCTGTATACCTTTTTTTCTTGACTCAAAACTTCATAACCAAGTGGCTACTCCACATATACCTCTTCTTTCAACACTCCATTTAAGAAGGCAGACTTCACATCCATTTGAAACACCTTCCACTTGTGTTGAGCTGCAATTATTGTCTGTCTGCATGGTTTCCATCCTTTCTACTAGAGAAAATGTCTCATTATAATCTCTCCCAAACTATTGTTTATATCCCTTGACAACTAATCTTTCCTTATTCCTCTTTATTCTTCCATGAACATTGTTTTTGGTCTTATAGACCCATTTCACTCGAATTACTTGCTTGTTGGGAGGAAAATCAGTTAGCTCCCATGTTCTATTCCTTTCTATTGCCTTTATCTCCTCATCAATGACTTAACATGATTTATTTTCTTTCACAACATCCTCAAACTAAATTGGATCACTGTGAGAAAATAATCTAACATTCACACTCTCATCAATTTTTTCATCATACCTTTCATTTTGGTAGAGCTACCATAGAACCTTGGTCTTTCTTGGCATTAGGGAGGCAAGACTGGGGTCTAAATTTTTACTACTGCTGCTACTCTACTGAATAAATTGGGTATGGAGCTGTCAGGAGCTCTTGGGACCAATCCTCTGGATTTATGTGGTTGCTTACCTTTATATCTTCTCATGTCAGGAACTGTCAGGAGTTGTTAGGAACTCTTTTCCTGTGACTATGCAATGGTGTAGAGTGGTGTAGAGTGGTCTGGAGTGGTGAAGAGTTGGTCCGGAGCTATCAGGAGTGACTACAGGCTTATCTTGATGCACTTCCTATTCTTTTCCTTCTTCATAAGGAGATGTCAGGAGTGACTGGGGGCTTATCTTGATGCACATCTCTAATGATGATGATTTTCTTTTTGACTGGATTATACAGCCTGTAGGCTTTGGACTCTTCATTGTAGCCCATGAAGATGCACTTCTCACCCTTGTCATCCAGCTTTTGCCTCTTCTCTTTTGGCATAAGTGCATATGCCACACATGCAAACACCCTCAAGTTTTCAACCATCCACTTGTATTTTGGCCATGCCTCTTGTGGAATCTTGTCAAAAACTTCCTTTCTAGGAATTCTATTTATCAAATAAACTATTGTTGATACAACTTCACCCCAATATTCATTTAGGAGTCTCTTGGATTTGAGCATGCTCCTTTCCATATTCACAATGGTTCTATTTTTCCTCTTAGCCACTCGATTTTTCTGCAAAGTACAGGCTACTATTAGCTCCTTCTTAGTGTCATGTTGCTTGCAAAAATTCAAAACTGATTGGAGGTATAATCTTCCCCTCTATCTAATCTTAGGACCTTGATGAAACATCCACTTTCTTTTTCAACCTGAGCTTTAAACACTACAAACTTGTCAAATGCTTCAAATTTATGTTGCAAAAAATAAACCTATGTCTTGCAGCTATAATCATCTATGAAAGTCATAAAATTTTGGCTCTTACCAATAGAAATTGTTTGCATATGGCCACAAAAATCAGTGTGCACCGAATCCAATGGTGATCTTTCCTTTCTAGAATTTCCCGATTGAAAGGGTTGCCTATGTTTCTTACCTAAAATGTAAGGTTCACACCTACCACTAGGCTCTACTATGGCTGGTAAACCTCCAACCATACCCTTCTTTGACAAAATATTCAAACCAACATAGCCTAAGTGTTCATACGTGAGATGCCATAGCTTGAAGGGGTCTTGAATGATTGCCTTGAAGGTTGCTTGTTGTTGTACTGCTGTACATTTTCTTGAAGTTGCAGATTGAGTTGAGAAACACCTTTCTAGCCTCAATAGAAACATCTTATTCTTCATCATTTGCACTTCTACAATTACATTCTTGCTTCCATCCTTCTCATAAATGATGCATTCACCCTTCTCCATCAAAACCATGTATCCTTTTTGGATTAGTTGTCCAATTCTCATCAGATTGTGCTTTATACCAAGGGAAAAATAAATATTGTCTATCTCCTTCTTCTCACCATGCTTGGTTTACAAAATAACAGACCCCATTCCCACAATTGGAACTATTTCAATATTTTCCATTTTTATTTCAAACTTGACATTTTTATCAATGAAAGAAAATAAACTTTCATTACCACTCATGTGGTTGCGACAACCACTATCTAAAACCATACCTCATCACTGCCTTGCTCAACAATGTTGCACATGATGAAGGCCTTTTGTTGATTACCTTCAGCCACTCTTTCATCAGCCACATTTGCACTTTTCTTGGACTAATCGCATTGCTTCTTCAAGTGCTCGCTTGCATAATGACCAAACTTATGGAAATAGTAACATTCAACATTTCTCTTATCACCCTTCCGACTCAAGCTATTGTTCCTCTTAGCTTGTCCAAATTTGGATTGAGAGTTGCTTGCTCCCTCTTGGTTGTGTGCTTGTCCTAAGCTATCTTCTCCAGCACCACCATATCCATATCTTCCTCTACCATGTTCGGAGTTGTTTCTACCTCTCCCCCTACCTCTTCCATTGACTTGAGCTTTGAATTCTTTCTCCTAGGAAGAAATTGTAGACCTATTAAGGCATTACTCATGGGTTTTTAGTGAACCCATCAGCTCATCAATAGAAAATGTTGATAGTTCCTTTTCCTTTTCAATGGAAATCACAACTGGGTCAAACTTAGTGGGTAAACTTCTGAGGATTTTCTCAACAATCCTCTGATCATCCATGACTTCTCTATTCACCCTCAACTGGTTTATCAAACCTGAGAGTCTTGTGTGCAATTATGAGATGGACTCATTGTCCTTCATTTGGAGAGTCTCAAACTCTCTTCAAAACATTTGGATCTTCACCAATCTTACTTTATTAGTCCCTTTGTAACTTCTCTTGAGGATTTCCCAAGCTTCCTTTGCATAGTTATCTACTACTATTCTAGGAAAAATGGCCTCTATCAAGGCTGCTTCAATAAAACTCATTGATTTTGCATCTTTCCTCCTTTCCTCCTTCAATTAGGTCTTCTTGTTGTTTGAGAGGGTAGCATATGCTGCTAGATCAGTCACATCATTGGACCCACTGATCAAAAACTCCCATAAATCATTTGCAACCATTATGGTCTTCATCTTCTTTTCCCAAACATCATAGTTTTGTCCATTAAATGGTGGTGGTTGTTGCCAACTCTTACTTTCATTTCCAGCCATGTGTCTAACAAATGAAACTTAAAAACACCCAGAAAAACAAATTCCCAACTCACTCAAGAATTAGGACCTTCTGGCTCTAATACCATGACAACAATTCAAATAGAATAAAACTTATAGGGCTGCAACCCTATTTCCCCAAACAATAGAGGAATACAAAAAACAAATGAGGAATGACAAAATTGTTTTGGAGACACATAATGGGGCATGGAAACTTGCTTCTTGTATTAACCAGAGAAAAATAACAATTACAAAATGTTTTCAAACTTGAAACTACAATCTACCAATGAAAAAATTAACTTGCAGCAATTTGGACCTACACCCACAAACTAAGAAAACAATCATGAGCTTCTTAGAGCTATCTTTCCTTCTATTTGATTGGAACTATCTGCTATTCCTGGAAAATGTTGAGAGATCAGGAGCTATCTGCTGCTCCCTGCAAGCATTCTCTATTACTACTACAACTTCACCTTTTGCAACTTACTTGATGCTCAATTCTTCTTGTTGTTGCAAAAAAAAAACTAACTAACCACATTCTTCATTCCTTTTGTCTTTACAACAAATATTCTCTCTCAAAATTTTTAATCTACCTACCACATTCAATTTTGTAGTCAGGGGTAGAACAAGAAACTTGTCATTGGAGAGAAAGCTTCTTGATAGGTAGGTGAACAAGGGGTTGACATAAAGAGGCTTAGCAATAAATATTGAAAATAGAAGGATTTTGAAAATCCAAGCGATGGAAATGGAGGCACATGAGCGCAGGCACTGGTGGAAAAAGAAGGATTTTGAAAATCCAAGCGATGGAAATGGAAGCAGAGCTAGATCTGAGAAGTCTTAGGCAGATCCGGTGTTGGTATCAAGTAAGAAGCAAGGTGAGGATAGGGTATGTGCAGGATCATGATGGGCCAAAAAGTGGCAATATGATGGGTATTTGTAGGGTATGTGGCTCAGGACTTTTTTACCCAAAATTGATGAAACGAAAAGGGTTTTTAAAGGAGATTCTTATCTTTCCACCAATATAAATTATTCTTTACTTTGAATTTAATAAATAATTATTATTCATTTTCTATTTGAATTACGACTAAAGTCTGATTGATAGGTTGATTGAAAAACATCTATAACTTTCAAAGTATCAGAGATTTTTTGAATTCAAACATGCATCACATTCTATGCTTCACATACTATAGGAAAAAAAATCATGAATTTTGACCAAGTTAAGGTGGTCGGACATACAATTTTATATTTTTTAAAAGTTGTAAAAAAAATCATAATTAATTATTTACTTGGAAATAAATTACAAAAATATGCATCACATTTGGACATGAGTCCTACTATATCTAAAACCTTATAAAAAATACTATCATTTTATTGTGGATAGGTGGTCGACAAACACCTACTTCTTATTTTTCCCCGAAATTTAAGTACTCTCGCATTGAAATTTCAAATTTTCACCAAATAGGTTTTTCTTTATAAAATAAACCTAGTAGTTTAGAAACTACATTCAATTTTCTAGAAATTCTATTCTTACATATTTTTGAAATAATATAGATAACTTATTCAAATTTTTACATCAAGTTTCCTAACTCTGATTTTTTTGAGTTTTTTGCCACTTAAAGGCCTATTTTTTCCATGATGATCCAGCACATACCCAATAATCAAGATAATGTGGACTTGAGAACCCTGGTGGAATGGGGTGGAAAGGATATTTTGGCGGTTATTCCTGCAGGTTCCCTTGTCGATCAAAAACACAAAAAATCCAAAGATGCAGTGGGGACCACTGGTGGCATTGGAGGTAATCACAAACCTTGGACTTCTCTATTTGGGTTAAAACCAAATGGAAAGTCATCTTTCCCTCCAACGCAAAATATCTCTTTCTCGGATAAAGGTAAGTTTGCAATTTCTGTGTCAGATCTGTTAATTGATCATAATATTGCTTTAATGGAAAGAACCCTGGTTGGGAAATTCATCGGCCCTTGACCAAATGTTGAAGTGCTCGGGGAGTTTGTTAAAAACAAATGGAGAACTAACATAAAAGTTTCATTTGCTGCTCTCCCAAAGGGTTTCTTTGCATTTGAGTTCACTTGCAGAGAGGATATCTTAGTGGTTAGAAGTGGGGGTCCTTGGGTTATTGGGAAATCTTCCCTGGCTCTAAAGAAGTGGTCCTCTAATCTGGACCTTTCGAACTCTATTTTTGAGAATGTCCCAGTTTGGGTTAGATTTCTAGGCCTTCCCTTGGAATACTGGAATGAGGATGTCTTTTATGGTATTGTGAGTTCCTTTGGTGAGCTCCTTTCTATTGATTCTATGACAGCTGCTAGAAAGAGGTTGGTTTTTGCAAGAATATGTGTTGTGGTCTCTTAGAATACTAACCTTCCCTCATCGATTGAGATTCAGTCGAAATTGGGATCCCGGTCAGAGGACATATAGTTTGAAACCATAACGTTTGCTTGTTTCAAATGTAGAAAATCTGGGCACTGGGCTAAGAAATTCCCTTTAAATGTCACCAAAGACAAAAAGAAACTAGTAGGTTCTTTGAAACCTATTTAGAAAAAGAAAGCAGGAGGTGATTACCTTGAAAACAAAGAGTCTAATGGTCAAAGAACTTCTAATGAGGTTGAAGTGGTTATGGAAAATAATGGTGAGGATTTGTTGGAATCCCAACAAATGGATCTTGTGAATACCTTACCTATTAAGGAAAAAGAATCCAGTGAAGATTGGATGGCTGGGGAAGAAAAACTGAATCATGAAGCTCCCCCCTTTTCCCAAGAGCTGACCCTAGTTGAGAAAAATGATGGGATCCCGGGTTTGGAGGATATTCCCATTCAGGGGCTATCTTTGGAGCTGAACATCCCTCTCCCACACCCTTCCCCTGAAGGTCTTTTTCCTTCGGGTGTAGATCACTTTAAGTATCCTAAATCCTTGGAATTTGTTAAGGATTCCCTCGATAATCCAAACCATTCTTCTGAACTCTCTAGCAACTTTTCAACTTTTCATCTGAATGGTATCATGAAGACATTACCCTGGGAACAAAGGCTCCTTACTGATAAGGAATGGGAATCTAGTAAAGAGACGAATAGTCAAGAAGAGACTGATAAAGAAGAGATCTTATCAAAGAAAAATAAAAATAAAAATAAACAATGGAAGACTCCAAGTGGTATTTCTACCAGATCAAAAGCGAAGGCAGACTGTGGAGCAACAAAGAACTCTCCAGGGAAAAAATATTTTAAATGGACAAGAGAGCATAACAGTTTTTAGGATATTATAGATGGATCTCAAAAAACCATCCCGAAGTGCCTCAACTCCCCTAGTAGTTAATGAGGATTATGTCTTGTAATATCAGGGGACTTAATAGTCCCCACAAGCAAGATGTTCTACGCAATTTTTTCAAAGATCACAAGCCTAATATACTTCTTATTTAGGAGACGAAAATTTCTAAGGAAAAAGTTGAAAAGTTGAAACTGTTTTAGCATTGTAGTACTCATGGAAACAACTCGAATGGTGCTTCAGGAGGTATTGCTACTTTCAGGAATTGCCACATAATCAAAGGGGATCCAATTTTGGAACGTACTAACCATATTGCTACTAGATTCACACATATCAGGAATAATTTCAGTTGGATCTAATTGAACATCTATGCCCCCAATGGAAAAGGTCTTAGAAAATCCTTCTGGATGGAGCTGGCTGCCTTTAGGAGGATTTTTGATAGAGAGTCTTGGGTTGTCATGGGTGACTTTAATATGCCCTTAATGAATGAAGAAAAATTTGGAGGTTACCAAATCAATGAGGAGAGCAAAGAGGATCTTCAGAGTTTCATTGACAACCAGTGGTTGATTGATCTGGATTTACTTGGAGCTTCCTTTACATGGTCGAATCACAGAAAGGGGATGGATCTTATATAGGTCAGACTTGATAGATCTTTAGTCTCTGATCATTGGTTTTTTGTTTATTGTTGTTCTCTTAAATCTCTCTCTAGGATTGGATTTGATCACTTCCCTATTAGTTTTATTGCAGATCCTATAAAAAAGAAGAAAAATATCCCTTTCAGAGTTGAAAAAATGTGGATTTCTCATCTTGCTTTCAAAGAGGACATTAGGAAATGGTGGAACATAAGTATCTCCGATACAACTATGTTTAGAATAGCTAGAAAATTAAGGGAAGTTAAATGTAACTTGAAAAAATGGAAAAAAGAGTCCTTTGGGAACATCTTCATGATCAAATCTAATCTTCAGATGGATCTGGGGGAGATTCAATGTAAAATACAGAAGGAGGGATATGTGAATGATACAAAGGAAAGATAAAATGAGCTACTCATTAAGTTACATGACATTATTGGAAAGGAAGAGGAGTTCTGAAAGCAAAGATCTAGAGCTTTATGGTTATTTGCAGGTGACAAAAATACTAAGTACTTTCATCTATCGGCCCAAAACATAGAGCTATCATCATAATATCTCAGATTGATGTGAATGGTACGAGGTATGAGGAGGAGGAGGACATTAGAAAGCATGTTGTTTTATTCTTTAAAAATATTCTTTCTGAAAACGATGAAAATAACCAAAATGACCAGGATCATTTAATTGAGGCAATACCTAAAGTTATCAATCAGGAAAATAACTCTATGCTATCTGCTATTCCTACCAATGAGGAAGTCAAGAAGGCTATTTTCCCTTTTGATGGGAGTAAAGCTCAGGGTCTGGATGGGTTCCCTTTGTTTTTCTTCCAATGGTTCTGGGAGATTGTTGGAGACGATGTTGTGAATGTTGTTAAAGAATCTTTTGGATCCAGAAGTCTCTTAAAAGAATTGAATGCCACTTTCCTGGTTCTAATCCCTAAGAAGCCTGGGGTGATGAACTTTGAGACCTTCAGACCCATTAGCCTCTACAACTCGATCTATAAAATTATTTCGAAGGTTCTGATTTCAAGATTCTTAATTCTCTTGCCTACTTTGATTTCACCTTAACATAATGGATTTGTCCTTGGAAGACAAATCCTTGACTCTATTGTTTTTGTGCATGAGAATATCCATTCCTTTGTTGAATCTAAGACTGAAGGCTTTTTGTTAAAGCTTGATATCTCAAAAGCCTATGATAGAGTTGATTGGATTTTCTTATTTAAAATTTTAAAGGCTTTCATATTTTGCAACAAGGTTCTTCAAATGGTGGAACAACTGGTGTCTACTACTTCTATTTCTATTTTGGTTAATGGATATCCTACGACTTTCTTCCAAAGCTCCAAAGGTCTAAGACAGGGTGATCCTATATCTCCTATTT
Source organism: Sequoia sempervirens (assembly GCA_007258455.2). NCBI lineage: Eukaryota > Viridiplantae > Streptophyta > Pinopsida > Cupressales > Cupressaceae > Sequoia > Sequoia sempervirens. Next base: position 15,029,317 of record VDFB02075321.1, read on the forward strand.
TATTTACTATCATGGCTGAAAGTCTTGGAAGAAATTTGAAAAGGTTGATTGACAATAGATCCTTTCTTGGTCTCAATCCTTCCTCAAGTAACCTAGTTTGTTCTCATCAATAATTTGTTGATGATACAATGCTTTTGGGTAAATCCTCGATCTCTGAAGGAAAAAAATTGAAATCTCTGGTCAATAAATATGGGAGAGCGTCTCGACAATTGATTAATAATAAAAAAAGTTATATTTTCTTCTTTAACACCCCAGCTCATAGGCAGACTAAAATAGCCAGAATCCTTGGTTGTAGGGTGGAATCTTTGCCTGCCACCTATCTTGGATTACCATTAAGCATTAAACCCCCTGAATCCTTTTGGATTTCTTTGGTCGAGAGGTTTAGCAAGAAGCTTGCTGGTTGGAAAGGAGCTCTACTAAGTCAAGCGGGTAAACTTCAACTCCTCAAAGCATCTCTTCAGAACCTGCCGATCTATGCTCTGAGCCTCTTTAAGATTCCTGCTAAGTTTTTGGATGCTATAGAAAGGATTCAAAAAATATTTCTTTGGTCGAGAGTTGAAGAAAAGAAAAGACTACCTTTAATAGGTTGGGAACTTGTGTGCAGACCGAAAAAGGCCTGAGGATTAGTTCTTAGAAGAATCAGAACGGTTAACAAGATTCTTCTAGCAAAACAAATCTAGAGAATTTTTTCATCTTCAAGCGAATGGACTGATAGCCTAGCTAGTAAATATTTGGAGAGAAATAAGTCTCTTATAATGCTGAAGGAATTCCGTTTTCTTCCTAGAGGTTCAACTTGCTGGAATAATCTGATCACTGGGAAAAAAATTATTGACTCTGGAACAGGGTGGCAAGTTAGAAGTGGAAACGAAACTAGATTTTGGTAGGATAGATGGTTGTTTAAGGAGCCCCTAATAAAAATTAATTCCTTCAGTGGATGGGTAGAGAATTGCAAAGGTCATTTTGGTTCTTTTGTGAAATACTATAGAGTGAATGGAAAATGGGTTGATCTGTGCAGTATCAGTCAGGCTCTTGCTCCTATTCAGTCTTCTTTGTTAGCTGTTAGACTTAGCTCTGATCAGTTGGATGATTGTCTTGTCTAGATTGATGAACCCTCGAGTAACTATTTTGTTTTTTCTGCCTTTTCTAGGGTTACTTCTTCCAAGGGTTCTCCTCCCTTTTGGTCGAAGGATTGGCTTAGACATTTGATCCCTAAAATTAACATTTTTTTCTAGATCCTTCTCCAAAATAAGGTGCTTAGGGTTGATAACCTTTGCAAACGCGGCTTCCAAATACCTAATAGATGTTTTCTTTGTAAGATGGAGGCAGAGTCAGTGTGTCATTTGTTCCTTCAATGTCCTTTTGCTGCCTCAGTCTGGGAAAAAATAATCAGTTATTGGCAACTTTCATGAGTTTTTCCCTCATCTATTGAAGACTTCTTCCTTCAATGGAAAGCCCTGACTCACAATCCTAATCTTTGGTTTTTATGGGATTTCTCTTTCCCTCATGTCACTTGGGGTCTTTGGAAATAATGCAACAACATAATTTACAGAGATAAAGAAGCTCCGGTGGACATTGTCTTTGATAAAATTATTAGATTCCTGAAAGAAAATGTCATTGCTATCTCCCAAAAGGTTAGAAATTCTAAGAAAGTGGTCCATTCGTCATATGATCTTATTGTTTCCAAGGAATTGAATATAAGTCTTGATTTTCCTTGTTCCCCTAAAAAAGTTAAAAATGATAGAGAGGGTGTTCATTGGTCTTTTCCACCTAATGGTTGGGTCAAAGCTAACTTCGATGGTGTGGCTAAAGGTAATCATGGGGTGGGGGGTTGTGGTGGAGTCATAAGGGACTCCTTTGGAAACTTTCTAGGAGCGACGACTACTCCTCTATGTTCCCAAACCAATCACCTGGCCGAGGCCACTGGAGCTTTTTATATAATAAATTTGGCCCAAATTCTTAATTTTAAAAACCTTTGGCTTGCAGGAGATTCCAAAATAATTATTGATTGTCTTCTTGGCAAGTCGCCCCCCTCGTGGACTATAAAATCATGGATTGATGATGCCATCTCGATTTTAGCTAAGTTTGATAAAATAAAGATTTCACATGCCTATAGAGAAGCCAATGCCATAGCGGATTTTTTTGCTAATGAAGGGGTTAGCAGTAATCAATAGAGCACTTGGCTAAATTTTAGTGATCTAAGTGTTAATGTCCGAGCTTTGTTGAGTTATGATGAATCACATGGACAAGAGGCATGTCATTTCTTTAATGAGGACAAGATGAAATTATCACAGCAAAATCATTAGATTGTATGGGACCAAGCTTAGTTGCTTAGTCTACAAGGTGGTCTGGCACGCTTTGTGGGTTCTTAGATTTGGCGGGACTAGTTCTAGTAAAGTTCTCATCTTTGTCTACTCCACTGTGCGTGCCAAGATGGGTGGAGATAGGAAAAGAATTGAGTCGGACAGCTTTGAGATGCACACATGAAATGTTAAGGCTTGGGAAAAAGTTAAAAGAGGGGGTTTACTTCCTTTTCTAGGGAAACTCCATGGTTCTAATCAGGAGGCAATGGATCTTTTTGAGAAAAGTTGGGATAATGGGTTTCTTACCCATTTTGGTAGGAAAGTTGAGCTCAACGAAGATCTTATAGCTGAAGCGATAGGAATGTCTACTGAAGGGAAAAAGTTTTTCAGGGATAGGGTTTTCTCGGATGAAGCCATCGTTAGATTTCCTAAAAAAGAGGAGAGATTGAATTTGGTGAAAATTGCTAATAGCTACTTTGAAGCCGACACCATAAAATCTCTTTGGAGAAAGGTTCTTTGTGTTATCATGGAGTACATAATTGTGGATGGTCACTTCACTAGGGTATACGGCTATCACTTTGCCCTGCTCAACCACTTCTGCTAAAAGGTCAGAGTTTCTTTCCCCTACTATCTTGTCTGCTCTTTGAGAAAAAGATTGGATGACCACAAGAAAAACCCTAGAAGATTTCCTATTTTTCATACTGGCCTAATTAGATTAATTGTTGAACATTATCAAAAAATATCTATCCCTGCTAATTTGGAAGCCTCTCTTGTTTCTAAGGAAGATGATACTCAACCTAGTTGCTTGGGGTTTTTTCCCATTTTAAGTCCGGCTAGAATGATCATGTGCCCACACGTTTTCCAAACTAGTAAGATTATCCCTAATCCCCTTACTATGAAAGCTCACACTGTGCCTAAACCGGGAAGCCCTTCCCTTAAAACCAAAAGTATTGATAAGAATCCTCTGGCTAAAAACCTAGTCTCGTACTCTGAAGATTCTCCTAAATTTGAGGAGTCTGGTGCTAACAATTTTGAGCCTTCTGTTGTCCCATTGTTGGATAGAAATGCTAAAAATGGTTCCCCTGTTACTCCTGACCCTGGTAATACTTGTTGCAACACTAATAGAGATCCCTCTGTGGATTTTTTGGATTTAGCTAGAAATAATGCTGATAACCATTTCAAACTTTCAGAATGGGATTTTCATGAAATCAATGAGTTAAAGATTAAAAATTGGGCCCTTCAAAGCAAATTGGAAGATTTTGTAGTTAAGGTTGTGACGCTTGATAAGAAAGAGTTGGAACAAAGAGATCATGGTGTCAGCATTCATACCTAGTACCAAGCTAGTAAGGACATAAATGTTGATTTTGAATTGGAGAAAATGAAAAAAGCTGTCAAAATTATTGTCGAGCAAAACAACCATATGGCCAGGCACAATGCCATCATCATCAAGGCCATGACTGAGAAATTGGACAAAGCTCAATAGGGGTCTCTGGTGGTTGATTTGGAGGAAATTAATCAAAGAAATCAAGAGGAGGATGCTGGCATTTCTAAGAGAACTATGGCCAATTTGAAGAGGAAGGCTCCCCCCACTCCACAAATTATTTAAATGTTTAAGAAGGGCATTCATGATATGAAGAACCTAGAGGTAGAAACAAATTCTGTCCTGAAGACTCTGGGTTGATTGCAGTTGGTCTTTTGTTGGCTCTTTTGCTGGCCTTTTTTCTTTGACCTTTCCGGTCTTTTCCTTTTGAGCAGCCAGTTTTGTATGCTAGAATTTTCTGTCCTTTCTTTTCTATTGTAAACTTTGTGGTTTCGGTCCCATGTAAAACCCGTTTTACCCTTTATCAAAAACAATGCACCCAACAAGCATACTATCACACTTATATTATAAAGTGTCAGCTCATGCTTTGTTTGGCCTATTCACAAACAACTCCTATAGAATTTCAAATTAAGGGGGAAAGAAATAATCAAGGAATTTTTAATTTTGTTTTTTTTGTTTTTTTGAGGTTTGAAAGAAATATTCATGCATTGCTACCTCATGAATATAAACTTGTAAGAATTCATAAAAAAATGTGCTTGTTAATGCACTCACAACAATGGATCCTCATGATTCTCACCTCATTCATGTGTGTCTTGATGCACACCCTTTTTTTTAGTTTCTTGTACATCTCTACATTCCTTGCACACTCTTGTGCTCAAATTAAATTGGTCTACTTATTCTCTTAATATTAAGGGGTGCAGTGCTAATGCTTCTTTCAATGAAGCAGTGAAGGAATCTTCTTTTTGGAGGTCTTGTGAACCTTCTATCTTGATCTCTCATATGGGGATTATTTCAGTGGATCATATTTTGAGATTCTAGTACTCCTAATCATAGTCCCATCTATATTTTTAACTTTAAAGAGTTTTATTTAATTTTTGTACATGGTTGAGTAGTGTTCATATGTTCATTCATGTAGTTTTTTTTATTTCTTATCTTAATCTACACTTCTTGGAGATTCATTGATTCTAGCAAACACTAGTTCATCATCGACATAGTTTACAACTTCTACATGCTTTAAGAGTTCTTCATCATCATGTTCCTATCATCATGGAACATCTTTTTAGAAGGTTTTAAATCCTTCTCTTTTTCTTTTTTGGAGAGGAGTTCTTTTCCCAATAGTTTTTCTCCTTTTTCTTCACTTGTGAGAGAATGCATTATACATGGGTATGTAAGATGGCCTTGTAGCTAACACCCATTTCTATCTATTTGCACTTTTGTGACCTCCCCAAGTATCATTTAAGGGGAATGTTATAATGAATAATTTATCTATTTACTATAATTAAGTGTACTTAGGTTGATGTGGTTAAAGAACATCTTGTCTAATTGAATGTGGAACCTTTTAGAACTCTAGAGGTTACCAATTTATTTTATAAACCTCATGTGCTACCTTTTTGAGATTGGAAGACCTTCCATCTCACCTCAATGGTCACTCAACCCTTGGCATCAAGGTTGATGACTTGGTCAAATAGGTTATTGGTTTTCACATTCCAAGTGATCCTAAGGTAAAGAATTGTATAGGATATTAGGATTCCCAAAAAAGATCATAACAAAAAAAAAACCTTATGCTTCCACAAAAACACACTTGCACACAATGATCAACCTAATTCACATTACAGTTAATTTGAATGTACAATATGATCTTTCCTAAATAGGAAATGAAGAGATAATCCACCTATTATGTGGATTGACAAGTGCCTCATGATGTAGCACAAATGAGAAGAAAAGTGTCCTATAGGTGTCAAAATTGGGATCACTTCCACTGTGCAAATGAACAACCTATTTTTCCAAGTCATCAACCATGATTCCAAGTGTTGAGTGACCTTTGAGTTGACATGAAAAGTATTCCAAGCTCAAGAAGGTACCACATGAGGTTTACCAAAAAAATTGGTAACCTCTAGGGGTCTAAAAGTTTACACATTCAGTCAGACAAGATGTTGTCTAACCTCATCAACCTAAGTACACATAAGTATAGTGAATAGATAAATTATTCACTCTAACACCCTAACTTAAGTGATACTTAGGAAGATCACAAAAGTGAAAATAAATAGAAATGGGTCCCAGCTATGAGGCCATGTTGGGTACCCATGTACAATGCATTATCTCATAAATAAAGTGAATCATAGATTTTTGGCACCCTAATCCTTCCTAACACTTCTAGGGTTTTTCACTTAAAAGGAGAAAGAAGGGCCAAAAGATCTAGCTAGGTTCACTCAAATTATGCAATGTGTGATGTTATTTAGGCTGAATGGAATGATAGGAATGAAACTAAATGAACTTTTTGACTAATTATGAATACAAAACCTAAGAATTATGCATTGTTGGAAAACACAATGATGTTTGCAAACATGAACTAAGAATGAACAAATGCAAAACATAAAAGGAAAAGGCTAATTCAGAGTGCACTTGGGTAGAGAATGGAGAATCTAGAATATTCTGAATATTGTCTGAGATTACTAAAAATCACCAGTGGGACTCATTTTCCACTGATGATGAATCAGTCCTACTCCTGATGAAAACTATTAGAAACTAGTTTCTGAGTGTTAGGATCTAGAATTTGACCAAATATGGATTTCCAACCTTAAGGTGGGACTCATTCACCACTAATGGAGAATAAATCCTCTCCTAAAATTCTGAGAAATTAGGTGACAATTCTGCAACGCCAAATCTGAGATTGTCTACTTGTCTAGTTGACGAAGTTAATCTTGTAGAAAATGGACAAAATGTCTTCTCCAAGCTTGAAATAGGTTATGATTGACTTGAAACACTTTCTTGACCTCTTTTCCACTTTTCAACACCTAAATGCTTGAAAAATATGCATACACAACACATTGACAAAGGGGAAAAATGGTTAAGGGTTAGGGCGAAGGGATTTTCCTTTGTCAAATCCCACTTTGGTAATCAAACCCTTACTGAAATGATGAAATGAAACATAAAGATAAACTAATAACATGCAAATGCTATTAACTTACCAAACCCTTATTGAAGAAGATCTGAAGATGTATCAATGGCTGCCTTTGAATGCTTGATTAATGCTTGATTAGATGATGCAAAGTGCTCAAATGTTAATTGAATGGAAAGATTGCTTGAATGAGTTATGAGATTGTTGGGGGATATAAAATGAGGAGAGAAACACATATTTATACACACTTGTGTCTTAGTAACCTGATGATACCTCATCACAGGCCCACATAAGGTGATTTTAAATAAAAATCCGAAAGAAATTTTGAAATATTTTGAATTTTGAGCCGAGAGAGACTCATTTGCCACCCATGGCGAATGGGTCCCACCTTGGACTTGATTGTGGCTATCAAGAATTAAGTCATATTTAATATTTTTTTTAGGTTTACATTCAAAAACACACTTAATTAAGCCTTATTAGGGCATAAAGGGGTCAAATAAAGCATTAGTAAGGTGTAAATAGTGAAATTATGCCTAGAAAAGCATGAAATCTTGTTACAAGACTTTACAACACTTCAAAATATGACTTGATGATGAATAAAAAGATGCCTTTTAACTGAATTGTAATGAATAGAGTCTAAAAAAGTGTAGAAATGTTTTACAACACTTCACAACACCTTCACAAGAATTCATGATTTGAATTTTAAGAATGTAATGTGAATTTTTAAGCCACATTATATCAATAAATCAGAGCAAAATGGACCAAGCATCAAGAAGGAAGGCCTAAAAGACCATGAAAATGACAAGGGGCCATTTTTATATGGCACATTTAGCCCCCACTTAAGTGAGAGGATGAACTTGCTTCAAACTCACACTAAAGTAGCCATGAATATCGAGAAAGAGATATCAATGCACCTACATTAGCAAGATGGAATGGCAACGATCAAGAGGGATGATCAAGCCCCTAGGATGAAGATCCCATGGCAAACTAAACATAAGAACAAAGGGACACACATGATGGTGAAAAGTGAATGAAAGATTTGATCGTTTATCCAACTAGTTGTGGATAAGATCTAGGTTGATTGCTTGAAAAATAAAATGCATACTCACTCTAGGGTGACCAAAATCATGGCGGTCTTCGAAGTGAGAAGACCCAAAAAGGTGAAGTACATGCTAGTTGGCATGCACCCACAAACACATAGGTGGCTATGGGGAAAGTTGTGCCGCTGAATGGGCTTCCCGCTCAACCATATGATCAAAGTTATACCTCCTGATAACTTTAAAAAGGAGAAACAAGGGAAAATTTTGGTTCGTGCTTCATGAGACAAGGAAAGCTTTGTATGATTAATATTCATGAACAAAGAGCAAGGTACCACAGGCATGCAAGTTGCATTATGTAAGGTGGCAAAATTGTAAAATGAAAAAATGCAAAAAAATTAAAATGTAAAAGATGTTCAAAGGAGTCTTGTGAGGTTCATGCAAGGTCTATCACTTAGGGAACATTGTGTCTAACATCTTCAAGAGAGGACCAATCAAAGAATGGAATATTCACAACATAGGGGATGCAGTGTGTCACATCAGGCCACCAAGAGGAATGCAATATGCTATGATAGATCACACTTATGAAGTAAATCACACCCAATGTCATCCACAAAGTTACAAACACATCAAATGAAGTGACAGGGCTACACTAGGAACCAAGAATGCAAAATTAAATGATGCCAATATATTTCCCTCCCACTTTAAAGAAATTGCTACACATCGTTCTGTGAGAAATTACTTTAAAGTAGTGAGGAAAAGAAAATGCAAAGAGAAAAAAAGACATGAGAGCCAACTTGGAAATCCCCTATGCCATTTCATATGTTTCTAAGTTAGGATACTTCATGTAAAGGAAAACGAAAATAAAAGAAAAGGGAGTTTTCCCCCAGAAAAGAACACAAGAAACACATAAGGGATCTATGGATTTCGGGTCAATATGTTTGTTGCTACAATTTTTTTATGAAAGAGCTCGGAACTGTCATCATTCCCCGAATACATAGAACTGGAAGAATGACATAAGGAGAGAAAAAAAGAAAAGAAAAAGAAAGTTCATTTTGGGTCAACATGGAAGAGATATTTTAGTCTCAATGCTTTGCATCATTCCCAAAAGGAAAACACAAGCGAAAATAAAATGTAAAGGAAAAAGATAAGAAAAATATTTTGGGTCAACATGAAGGAGACATTTCGGTCTCAATGCCTTGCATCATCCCCAAAAGAAAAACATAAGAAAAGACAAAGTGATAGGAAAAGGGACCTGTTGGGTCAACATGGAAGAGACATAGGGCGTCTCTATGCTTTTCATCATCCCCAAAAGGAGAACACAACAAAAAAGTGAAAAAGAAAAAAAAAATGACCAATTGGGTCAACATGGAAGAGACATAGGGTGTCTCTACGCTTTGCGTCATCCCCAAAAGGAGAAACACAAAAGAAAAAGTGAACAAGACCATGCACGACATAGAGAAGTATAGAGGTACAAATAGAAGAAGTGTACAAAGAGAGGGAACATCAAACAAAAATGACGGGGGAACACGATACACACATGAAAAAGAGCAAGAAAAAGTAAAATAAAATGCAAAAGACTAGCAAGGCGAATGCAAGTCAACCATCTAACAAGTCATCCACCTCCCAATCATGTTCAGTGTATTGTGAGGGTAGTTGATTGTCCAAAGGAGAAATTGTAAGTGTCAAACTAGGAGATGTACTAGGTTCTTTACTTGGTATGGAAGATTTATCATTGAAACTCATTGTAGATGAAAATAATGAGTTTAGATAATTATGCACTTCTTCATCTATTTTTGTGATTTCCTCATCATCATCATCATCATTAAGGTTGATTACAATGGGAGGATGAAGGGTTATCTCTTGTAGATGCATAAAAATGTCCTCATAACCATTTTTATCCATTTCATGGTTTATTCCATCATCTGCATAATCATTTATTTGCATATGGCCATTGCATGTTTCATTCATTAAATATTTCATTTGGTCATTCACATAAAACCATTAAATATTTCATTATAGTTTATAAATGGGTATGTGTAGGATCATCATGGAAAAAACAAGACATTAAGTGGCAAAAAATTCAGAAAAATCAAAGTTAGGCAACTTGACGTAAAAATTTGAATAATTTATCTATATTATTTAAAAAATAAGTAAGAATGGAATATGTAGAAAATTGAATGTAGTTTCTAAACTACTAGGTTTATTTCTTAAAAAAAAAAATCTATTTGGTGAAAATTTAAAATTTCAATGGAGTAGTACTTAAATTTTAGGGAAAAAATAAGAAGTAGGTGTTTGTCTGATCACCCTAACCACAATAAAATGATAATATTTTTTTAAGATTTTAGACATAAGTAGAGGACTCATGTCTAGATGTGATGCATATAATTTTAATTTTTTTTCCAGGTAAATAATTAATTATGAATTTTTATTACAACTTTTAAAAAGTAACTCATTATGTCTAACCACCTTAACTTGGTCAAAATTTCATGAAATTATTATTTATTTTTTTAATCCTATAGTATGTGAAGTATAAAATGTGATGCATATTTTGGATTCCAAAAATGTGATACCGTTTGAAAACTATAGATGTTTTTCAATTAGCCTATCAATCAGGACTTTAGTCGTAATTCAAATAGAAAATGAATAATAATTATATATTAAATTAAAAGTAAAACATAATTTATAGTGGTGTAAAGCTGAGAATCTCCTTTAAAATCCCTTTTCATTTCATCAATTTTGGGTAAAAGAAAAGTTGTCAGCCACATACCCTACAAGTACCCATCATATTGCCACTTTTTGGCCCATCATGATCCTGCACATACCTAAATCCATTTCACTTAATATATTTAAATAATCATCACCTGTCATTAAGTCACTTCATAAGCATTCACCATTGTTTGCATAGTCATGCATAATACATTGCATTAAGATAGTTACATAACCATTTATTCATAATTGGCATAGTCATTTTCATCAATTTTATACATATAACCAATAAAAACATTCATATTCCCTATGCACTTATGAAAAGTCATGAAAATCCAACCTAACTATTTATCCCACATTCTTCATAAAATGTGGACTCACCTCATGAATTTGGCTATAAAAGCAAGCTTCCTTCACACATTTCAACATACATGAATTGCATTCTTATTCTAATCTCATCCAATTCTGCAGAGCTTCTTGTGCTTTTGCTTGTAAAATTTTAGAGAAAATGCAAGATATTGTGGAAGAGGATAATAATGGAGTGAATTTCTTTTGAATTCATATGGGTTTTTCATAGTTTAGTTTTTGTTATTGCATATGTTTTCATTTTAGAAAAACTTCATTGATGTCATGTTGAAAGGTTGATTTGGGTTTACAGATTTAATCATTTAGCTCTTTTAGTTTTTTAGCATTACATTATGGTGAACCTGATGCGAATTTGGTCTTGTAACATGTGACGGTTGCAAGATTTCCCAGTAAATGACATATTTTGTACAGATAAACTAGTTAGTCGTTCAATGCTTTCTTGTGTGATTCTTGTTCATGCAATAATCTGTGCATGTTTCCTGCATAATTTTTTATTATGGTATCTCTTTTCATACTTACATATCCACGAGCTTTGTATGCATGTTTATGGTATATCTGTTAGAACCTTTCACAACATATGTTAGTGAGGGCCAAACTAAATCATTGAAATCAAAAGACCATGTAATTGCTTAGCTCTCATTTATTGACTTGCTTTGCATATAAATCTGAATACAATTTACTTTGCGTATAAATCTATATAAATCTACTAGATTTTGGAATTTTGTCTTGCAACTTAATACATTGGGCGAAGAAGCGAATTTAAGAGATATTTTCACACCATTGAGTAAGATATCATTTTTATTATCTTCAATGTGGAAATGGTATATGTGATTAATCAAGTATGGCACAACTAACCTGAAATCCGACAGGTCCATTTCCTTCTCTACCTGAACTATTTTACAAAATGTCTCAAAGGCATGACATCTGAGCATTTTACATTTAAGTCTTTGCATACAAAATAAACTCATCTGCTTCTGGGTCTTGCATGGCATCTTCTGATTTGGCAGTAATTTTCTTTGCATGTCATTAAGCCTCACCTTCATCATTTTCTGTTACTTACTCCACCACATAGATTTGTAACAAAGATCACATTTTATTTGTAGATTATAAGAGTTTGGAAAATTCGATAAGGAAAATGGAAAATGTTAGGGATTATATCTGCTAAACTCCAACTTTCATGCTGCAAAGAATATCAACGCCATGATTGATTGGCTATTCCTTACATTATGAAATTGACCTTTCAATTGATCATCTCCATCTACTAAATTAACCCATCTGAGTGTATTCTACAAACATTCCATTTTGAGCACACCTAATGATGGCATTGTTTCATTCTATAGTCATTCCATTTTGAGTATACCCTGGAGTCACATCAATCTCTCCTGAAAATCACCCATTTTGAATGTCTCTGCAATCACGCATTCCATTTCAAATTTATCTTACAGTAGTCACATAGTCTTAAATAAATCCTGTAATCATATCCTATATAATCACGCCATCTTGCAAACATTCCATTTTTTTAGCATAGGCTACAATCAACTCAATTTCTTCTACAATCATTGTGCCATATTTTTTTTTTTGGTATCCTTCAAACATGGCATAACCTGTATTCATGGCAAATCTTGTTCAAATCTTTCCATAATGACAGTACATTTCATGCTGCAGTCACAAACATAGACCACACATGACTTTTAGAATCATCTTTTAATACATCTAGAATGGTTTTAATTTAGAAAAGTCTTTCTTTAGATCTACTATAGTTCTTAATTTAAATAGTTCTTAATTTAGATATTTTTTAAATAGTTTTCTATTTAGATTTTTAAATATTTTTTAATTCAGTTATTTTTTTTAGATTTAGAATAGTTTTAACATAGATTTAGAATAGTTTTAAATTCAATTTAAAGTGGTTTTTAATTTAGAATTAGATTCACTTTTAGTTTTTAATTAGTTTTTAATTTACATTAGTTAGATTAATCATAAGGTCTAGAATCATTAGATTAATTTTGATTTTAATTAGATTTAATTTAGAATTAACATAGATTTAATTTAGATTTAATTAACTTTAATTTATCTTAAATTTTAATTAGATTTAGCTTAGAATCAACCTAGATTTTAAATTAAGTTTAAAATAGGTTTTAATTTAGACTTTTAATTTAGAATATAGTTTTTTTTAAAAAAATTTAATTTATATTTCTTAGAATTAATTTAGTTTAGGATTTAATTTTATCTTAGATCAATTATAAAGTTAATTTATATTAGTTAATTAGATTAATTTGGAGGGTATGTGCAGGATCATGAGGGGCCAAAAAGTGGCAATATGATGGGTATGTGTAGGGTATGTGGTTGACGACTTCTTTTTTTTCAAAATTGATGAAATGAAAAGGGATTTTAAAGGAGATTCTTAAGTTTCCACCAATATAAATTATTCTTTACTGTAAATTTAATAAAAAAATATTATTCATTTTCTATTTAAATTACGACTAAAGTCTTGATTAATAGGTTGATTGAAAAATATCTTAGCTTTCAAACGGTATCACATTTTTTGAATCTGAAATATGTGTTACATTCTATGCTTCATATACTATAGGATTAAAAAAAAAAATTTCATGAAGTTTTGACCAAGTTAAGGTGGTTAGACATATGAGTTTTTATTTTTTTAAAAGTGGTAATAAAAAATTCATAATTAATTATTTACTTTGAAAAAAATTATAAAAAATATGCATCACATTGGGACATGAGTCCTCTACTTATATCTAAAATATTATAGAAAAATATTATCATTTTATTGTGGTTAGGGTGGTTAGACATACACATACTTCTTATTTTTTCCCTAAAATTTAAGTACTATTGCATTGAAATTTCAAATTTTCACCAAATAGATCTTTTCTTTTTTTAAATAAACCTAGTAGTTTAGAAACTACACTCAATTTTCTACAAATTCTATTCTTACATATTTTTGAAATAATATAGATAACTTATTCAAATTTTACATCAAGTTGCCTAACTTTGATTTTTCTGAATTTTTCACCACTTAAGGGCCTATTTTTTCCATGATGATCCTAGAGATACCCTAGAATTTGGTTAATTTAGTATTAGATTAATTTTTATATTAATTTCATTTTTCGTCATAGTTTAATTATTGATTCAAGGCTAATTTAGTTTGTTTTCTTGTAGGTTCGCTTGACAGAGACTTGAAATCAAAACATTCACTTGTTGAAGAAAGGAGGCATGAAATTACTAATGAGATTTTGATGCAAGATGTTCACCAAAGACTTGATTTTGAAACTCATTGTCTGCATAGCTTAGAAAACACTTTAATTTGTTCTTAAAAGGAACAATTGTCTTCTTTTCACATAGGTTTAACTAGGAGGTAGGGAGTATTCTCTTACCTTGTGCAAACTTGGTGATAAAAAACCAGACCCATCTATTTTTTTGTTTATACCTGTGATGGGCCTTCCTGGCAAGAGGGAACGACTCCCACTAGTTTTTTGCTCGGGCCGGTATATAAAGGGATGAGACTAAACTATCAAGTCCTCATGGTATGTAGGTGTTAGCTGTGTAGTACCATTCAAAAATGGGTACCTAACTTTTCTTTTACAAATATAAGAGCCCCTAGTAGAGTGGTTAAAACCTTAAGTGGCTTGTTGTACACTCACAAGGTGCCATGTCCTCGAGTAGTCACTAGAACACTCTTGTGTAGTTTGCCACAAACCCTTCTATTTCCTGGTGTAACAAAGTTCATTGCGAAGGCATCCACATTCTCGTAGTTCTTAGTAGAGGTGAAGAGTCTATCATGGGAGATTTATGAGAGCTCAAAGATTGGTTGACTTGAGAAGTGAGTGTCATGGAGGGGAGCTAGTGCAACCAAGCTTCTAAGTCTCCCACTAACAATAAGTGCGGTTGGCGAAACCCACGCAGAATCTAGTGAATATAGTCCTTGCCAACCTTAGGATTTGTGCTTGTATTTCTAAAATCAAACAACATTCACAACCAAAAAAAAACTCAAAAGAACATTTTGTCTATTGTGCCTTGCGTGTGTGTATTTAAAACATTGTCAAAACAAATCAAACATCACACCAAAATATGATAACATTTCAACTTTGACACAAACCAAGCAAACATTTTCCAAATAGGCTATTTAAACCAAATATTTCCTCACTTCATTTTCCATCATTCCATCACATTCATTTAGATTACTTCCATTACTTAAACAAATCTTAGGTTGCATACACCTTTTTGAAAACTTTGAAATAGGGAAACTTACCATATCTTTTCATAGGCCCATTGCTACAAAGAAAAATTTATCATTGACCTTATCACTTTTCACATCACTCTTTGTCATTTTGGTGTAACCTTTAAACTCATCAATCTAGTTTAAGGATCACCTTGTCAAACTTGTCACTTTTCATCCACTCTCCTTGAGTTAGTTGATAATTTCATTTGGAAACATTGGAGTATCCTAGGTTGGCTAGTAACTCCTTCCTTAAGTTTCACAACAAAGGTGCATAGTTCATACCATAGTCATCTCAACTACATATCATATTTTTCATAATGCTTTTCATTAACATCATTCCCCTTTTAGAATTGGTCATATTTTAGATTATAGGGACATTTTCATTACCTCAATTAGACATTCTCAAAATACCAAAAATACCAAAAAAGATAGTTGCATTACATTTAGGCATATCTTATTCAAAAAATACCAAAAAAATTGTCTTAATCTCATATCATTTGCATTCCCCATTTTGAGAAAATATTTTTATGTTTGAAACTAGATTACAAAAGAAGTACAAAGCCATGTATTTCTTTAATGATGATGAAGATATTTGTACAAATACACTACCACTTTAAATCTTGACAACACATCTAATGATCCTCATGACAATACCTTTGGAACACAAGACAACACAAATCTGGGACCTTCATCTCATGAGAAACCAAAGATAACAAACCTTTTTGAACAATTCCTCATTAGGGACAAAGATGGAAATGTATACATAGAAGAGGTAGAGGCTGCTACTCAAAATCCTGAAGTTGCCTCTCTAGTGGATGAAATTGTCATGCTGGACCCTCAAATATTATTGGCTAAGCTATTGCATGAAGGAGTCAAATTACCCCAAGGATTTGATGTCAATACCTTATGCACTACAACACCACCAAAAGAAAACACACAAACAAGCCAAGGACAATCTTCACCACAACTTATAGTTTCCATACCTATTGAAGCAAAAAGCCAAAATACCACAACCAACAACACCTTGTCCATCCGAGCAACACAATCTATGACACAAACCACATCACAACCATAATTCATGACACAACCCTTGGGATCATCATTCACTTCCTTTGGGTCATCATCTCAGGCCATAGGGGCATCCACATCTAACATCCTTGGTAAACCTAAGCCAAGAAAGGTTCTTATCCAAGGATCTCAATCAAACACAATCATCATGTCATAGGGTCCTCTTGTTAATACCAACACCTTGCAAGGGAAAAACATGAACATTCCATCTAGTAAAAACATAAACATGTCAAATGGCCATAACTCTTCTCAACAAGGACAAGGATCACAAATGACACAAACATCAAATCCTTTCAACATATCATATAGATCCTCTTTTGGACATCAAAATCCACATGGAAAAATATAATACAACATGGCCACTTCACACATTCCAACATATTTGATGAGCTTTAAATATGCTCATAATTTGAGTATTATGATGCATTTTTAATACCCTTACTCTTATTGTTAATGGTTGTTTTAACTCTTGATTAAAAGCTTTTTATTTAAAATCGGGTAGTATCCTGTAGCCACACATTCCTATATTCTTGCAGCTTAAACATCTCTATGTGTCTATATTAATTACCCTGTTTGACCTCCTGAATGACTAATATAATGCATATGGTTTTTGGATAATGGAATAGATTTAATATGTGATTAATGAATGCGTATCGTGTTGTTTGCCATGCATGCTTTCTTTCGCTTATGTCATCTTGTGTATCATAGGTTGTTGAAGGAAGAATGAATGAGTCAAGCACAACAAATCTCGGCCTTGCAGTAAAGTCCATTTCCAACACAACATTGAGGAAGTTGTTCCAGCGAAGACTCTCTAACCGGGTCGTTGGGAAGAAATATAAATGATCATTAATCTAGGAAGAGTGGAATGCTAAATTCTCTCTAAATCGTGTTTAACGGATATGCTTTCATTTATGAGAAGTCTGTTCCTTGGTTTCAGGATACATTTAAGTCCATGTCTTTCTATGTTAGAGCTAGGTAGTTAGTTTCTTTTCTGATATAAATAAGTGTTCCTCCTGCATGAGTGAGCAGGGATAGTATGTAAAAGTTAGTATTATAATAATAATTGAAGTTTTGTGTTAGTTTTATGACAAGCAGAACAATCAATGTACATGATTCCAAGTCCATGAATAAAAATTAATGAAGTTCTGAGTTCAATTCTTGCATAAACTAGTTGATGTTTGCTAAGGGGACCCACTTAGTGAGTATCTATAGTTAGTTAGTTGTTTTTCTTCTTTTGATTATAAGTTAGATTTTATTCTCGAAGGTTTCAGCACAAACTCAGTCTTATATTGTTCCTGTAGCATCGGGAATCCATCCCTATGTTTGTTCCTGTAGCATAAGGCCAATTCATAGTTTTTCTCTTAGTAATAGTTGTCATGATTTCTGCTTTGATTAATTTATGCTTAAGTTAAGAATAATCTGCATTACATTCCTACAGCATAAGTAGAATTCCTTCCACGCATTTATTTTTGGTAAATTGTGACTAAAACTGGTTCTTAGTGCACATACAATGTCACTCCATTTCAAGTATATGTTCCCTGGTTTGACAATGTAAATGAACACCCATAAGAAGATGTTAGTCACCTCGAATGTCTAATTCCCAGGTTAGGATTTTCCATGACTTTTATATCCTTTTGTGGACCTGACCATTTTTTGGCGTCATTGCCGGGGATGGTGTTAAAGCTAAGAACTTGTCATAGTCATTGTGAGCAGTAGTTTAGTCTGTTATTCAAGGATTTTCAAATTCCCTCAATTTACCATTAATTCTATTGCATGCATAGAAGAAGAGACTCTCTGGGAAGATTCCTCCCTCACCTTCCATTCATTGATAACAATTTTGAACCAGCTTATAATCTATTTGAGGAAGGAGGAAACCAGAATATTAATCCATTTGCTGAAAACTTGTTTGTTGAATTGCCATTTGACCTAGTTGATGAAGAACCTCAAAAAAATCCATTTGCTTTGATACTTAGTCAAGCAAATATGGCGCGTAATCCACCTAATCAACCTCCTTCTTTTGAATTCCCCATCATTGCTCAACAAGATAATGACAACCTTAAAAATATTCCTTCTTCATTACTTCCAAAGTTCTATGGACTAGATATAGAGGACCCAAAAACTTTCTTGTTTGAATTTGACATCCAATGTCGTAGCTATGATTACACTTCAAATGCTCACACACTGAAGTTGTTTCCTACTACTTTGTGTGAGCATCTAAAATCTGCAAATACTAAAACCTCAAACATGGGTTAGTAGCTTACAAATCCATCAAAAATGCTCCTATGAAATAACATGTGAATGCTTTCAAACTGCAACAAATAACAAGATAAAACTAAAGGCATCATAAAAGCAACAACAACTACCTATTCCATAGTGGATTGGTGTCAAATGTGTCAATGACCCTTTCCCAATCCTTGCTCAATAGCTAAAATGATGAGATGCAATGGAGATGAGGAGAAAAATTAGTTCTCAAACCAAGAGAGTGACTTTGCATAAATTGTAGATAGATTTTATGGAGATTAAGGCCTTCATTTATAGATTTTCTTGATGAGAGATTGGCCAAATGGGTGAATGTGGGACTAAATGTAGACCAATGGAAGAAGGCCACTTGTCAAGTTGTGATAGGCTGAAGGTTGTGCAAGATTTTGGAAATGTTCCCAAGAGAGGGAGTTTCAAATTCAAATTTGTGCAATAAATTTTGAGAGGGGGACAAGAAAATGAGCAATAAATGCAATGTTGGAGGGACAAATCAACTTGTCATATTTTTCAAACTTGAGGGAATATTCCCCATAAATGCCATGTTGAGTGAAAATGATGATTTTAATAAATCAATAAATTGATTTATTTGTGCAAGTGGCATTATCTAGAGGATGTGATAGGTGATTCGGTTAGCTTAATGATGATTAGGATGATTTTGACTTTTAGGACATAAATATTTGATTTATTTAAATCAGAAAAGGATGGAATATGCATTATGATTTTATTAAATGGATGTTTGATTTATTTGATTAAAAGGTTGATGATAATGTTTATCTAATTTTAAATTAATGACCTTAGGAGATGGAAATTAATGAGATTACCTGATAAATGAATGAAGGTGAACTTGATTAATTGATGAATGGACTTAATGTGAAACCTTGTTTACTTGATGAATGAACTTGATTGAAAGCATAATGTTAATTTTGCATGTCTACATTTTTCCCCTCTTTGAAGCAATGTACTTGTTGCGTTGGTTCAAAAAATAATATTACCACGATCAAAATTCAATTTTATTTTTTTTCGGATGCCCCAGTGGAAAGAAGTACACTGGTACATTGCCCCCTCGAGAGATCGAGTGAAAAGATTCGATTTGAGGGTCGATCTCGCGATAAAGAGGTTCAAAATGGGTGGTTATGGATGATGATGCAAATGAGATGATTTTAAGATGCTTAAAATAACAAATCTATATTATCTTAAACAAATTAAATGATGATATGATGTGAGATGGATGAGATTGATGATGTGATATGCTGTGATTATGCAATGGATGATTTATGAGATGCTTAGACTAACAGATCTATATTATGATGATGATATGATGTGATTATGATATGCAGAATTCTGATGATTTGTGTATGCAAGATGAATGCATGATGGATGCATGATGGATGTATTGGTGATGGTGATTAACTATTCATGCTGTGATGTTAGTGCGGAGAATGAAGAAATTAGATGATGACAAGAGGATCCAATAGGCCAACATTATGAGAGATGATGATGAGAAATGATGATGATAGATGGATGATTTTCTTATCAAGGATTGGGATTTTAAAAGGGTCACTTACTTTATGCTTGATAATACACATAAGTACGATACATCAAGGTATAAAGGACCAGGATGGTGTTGTACTTAGTGTGATGGACTTTGACTCGATGAATAGATAGGAGTATTCATGTTCACACCTGACATACAGAAACCTTTCTAGGATGCACTTTAGAAGTTTCAAACATCTCAGACCAAAACATGAAAAGGTATAACCAATCAATGCAATAGTCAACAAGTTGTCCAAAAAATCCTCTATACATATCTAACAAAGCAAGTATTCGCCAAGTTATTTTACAAGAACGTCCAACAAGCACAATAGAAAAAAGAATAATGATCATTGCCCCATTCCTATCTCTCTAAATCCTTCATTTGGATATCATCGAGAGGTCCTTGGACTGAGCACAATAAGATAAGTCAAAAAGAAAAAGATAAAGTACACAAACAAGTTGATGTTCTTCAATAGCACTAACCAAAAGGGAATGTGTTTTTAAGGATAAGAACCGAAACTATTGCCAAAAGATAATTCCCATTGTAGGAAGGATGCATCTTAGGACATGTTAGTGGATGGCGGCATGTCATTTCTTTTACCCAAAGTGTTATTTCTAATAAATAATGCCCCTTGTAGGAAGGATTCAACCTAGGACATGATGTTATCAGATGATTGATATGGGACTATTTGGATGATGGACTATCGGCACAAAGAATTGACCAACTTGTTTACATACTGACTTAGACTTGAGGCTTGATGTTTGGATTTTTTACTTTTAACCTGCTAGACTTGTTTCTAACTGTTTCACCAAAGGTTGAGGATGACGATTAGTTTATTATGAGTGGTGTTTATTGTGGGTGCAAGCAAGATGAGGTGGATGGATTATTTCAAATATTTGGATGTGTTTGGAGTTTTGCAATGTTTTGAGGCTATTTTTGGTATTTTTTGAGGTTTTTAAAAATGTTTTGATTTTCAATTTTTTCAAATGTTTTTGGGATTTTCTGAGATTTTGACCAAGAAACTAACCTAAAGACCTATCCTAGGGGCCTCGGGGGCTGATCGACAGATTAGCCTTGCCTACGTTATACACGCAGAGACCACGTAGTTCGAATGATGACTTGACTGATTTATAGATGACGATATAGATGATGAGATGTCAATTTATTATGAAGGACTCCTATAGGACTGACCTAAATGTCTCGGGGGATGATTAAAGATCAACCTTGTCTACGTTCAAGCTTAGAGATGACATAGTTTGACAAGACGACTCTATTTTTTTTAAAAAAAAAATTGACTAACTTTTTGACTTGTTTTTGGATTTTGATATGTTTTGAATGTTTTTGGATTTTCTAATTATCTGATGTTTTTGGATTTTCTAATTTTCTAATGTTTTTGGATTTTTTGTTTTTCTAATGTTTTTGGATTTTCTAATTTGAGGACTTTAAGAATATACATGAACCCGATCCGATGAGAACGTGCCCCTAGCGTGATGCAATAGACTACTCCAATAAAGGCAAGACAAACTGACCTTGAGGATGGGCCGAGTAGTACTAGGAGGGATCATGATACGAAGACAAGACCAAGCTATGGTGCGGATGCGAGTGGATGTGTGATGGATGGAGACCTAAATGCGATGGATGATGGAAGCAAAATGGATGGATGATGTAGATCAAGCCATAATGGAAAATACTTATTTACACAAGGTGCCTATTTGCCAGGTTTTCATCGAGGTACCTGCCCAAAGTGCCACCAAAGTGGTTTTCACTAGAGGACGATTTTTTTCATCCATTTTCTACTTTTTTTTTGGATTTTTTTTATTTTTTTGTTATTACCAAGACACCTGTTTTCCAGGTTTTTAGCGAAGTAACCATTATTTCAAGGCATTTTCTAATTTTTTTGGATTTTTTGGTTCTAAACCTTGAAAGATTTAGGCATAAATTTTTTTGAGATGGGAGCTATTTATGGGCTCTTGCAGAGGTTCCCCTTCAGGTGTTGATAGCTAATATGCCCCTGATTTGTAGCTTGTTGTGATGATGAAAGGTCCTAACCAATTAGGTTTAAACTTTCCTTTGCTTCTTGGGTTTGAGACATTCTTCTGATTTTCTTTTAAGACCAGTTCTTCGACTTGGAAAGTCTTGCTTCTGATTTTCTTGTTGTAGCTCCATTTGAGTCTATTTTGATAGACTTGCAAATGATTTAAAGCATCTATGCGTCTCTCATCCAGTAGCTCTAGCTCGTTTAATCTTGACACCCGCTAGTCCTCATTAGTGATGAGGTTTTGCAATGATATTCTAAGGGATGGGAGCTTGAACTCAATGGGGAGTACGCCTTCTAATCCCTAGACCAATGAGAATGGGGTGGTGCTAGTGGGTGTGCGGATGCTAGTTTGATAAGCCCAAAGGGCGGGATTAAGCTGCAAATGCCATTCACGACCTGCGTCATTAACTATTTTCTTAAGGATTTTGAGGATGGTTTTATTTGTGGCTTCTACTTGGACATTGCCCGAGGGATAGTACAGGGTGGAGAAGCGATGTTGGATTTTGAATTTCTTTCACAAGTCGTGAACCTCCTAGTTCTTGAATGGTGTCTCGTTATCTGAGATAATGGCTTGGGGGACACCATAGCGGCATATGAGATAGTTCAAAATGAACTCTAAAATTTTCTTCCCAATTACATACGTCATGGGTATGGTCTCCACCCACTTAGTGAAGTACTCAGTTGTAGTTATGATGAATTTATGGCCATTGGATGAGGTGGGTGAGATTTTCCCAATGAGATCGAGTCCCCACTGTGAAAAGGGCCATGGTGTGACGATTGGATGAAGCTCTTGAGTTGGAGCATGGATGAGGTCCCCATGCTACTGACATTGTATACACCTCTTAGCATTATCATGTGCTTCTCTTTCTATGTGGGGCAATAATGCCCCATCCTCAGCAATTTCTTAGCGATGGTCATTCCACTCGAGTGTGAGCCACAGATACCGTTATGAACTTTGGTTAGAGAGGTTAATGCCTTCTTAGCATTTAGACAGTGCAGTAAGGTACCTTATATGCTTCTACGGTATAAGGTATTCCCTAGGATGACAAATCTGGATGCCTTTTTAATAAAGGTTCATTTTAGGCTCGATGGTAGGTTAGCGGGTATGACTCCTATTCGAAGATACATATAGATGTCATGATACCAAGGATCGCCAGGACCAATGATTTCACACACATATTCTGATTCAGGTACCTCGAATGTGGGGATGAGAAGCTGCTCGATCAAAAATTCATATTTCAGTACGTTGTGAGGGATGTCTAATAGGGACCCAATGGTAGCCATGACATCAACTGCTCTGTTGTTGGTTCTTGGAATCTGCTCAAATGTTATGTCAATGAAGGATTCCTTGGGAGTCTCCACCAATTTCTTGTATGGAGTTAGCTTGTCATCCTTAGTCTAATATTCATTATTGGCCTAATTTATGATCAACTGAGAGTCTCCATACACTATGAGAGCTATGATGTTCCATTGCACTGGTATCCTGAGACCTATAGTCAAAGCCTCATATTCCGCTATGTTGTTGGTGCAAGGAAATGCCAATTTGTATGACTTTGGTATGCAATCCCCTTGTGGGGTGATGAAGAAGACACCAGCTCCTGATCCATGTTGTGTGTATGAACCATCGAAGTATAGTTTCCAATGGTCAGTTACATTGAGGTTAAAAATGGATTCATCTGGGAATTCTGAGACAAGAGGATTCTCAGAGTAAATAGGTGATTCTGTTAGTTGATCTGCAATAACCTGTCCCTTGATTGCTTTCCTCTCTACATACTCGATGTCATACTTTGATAATATCATCACCCATTTTTCCATTCTTCCTGTGAGCATTTCCTTGGATAAGAGATACTTGAGGGGATCAATTTTCGCGATGAGCTTTATTTTGTGTGCCAACATGTAATGTCTAAAGTTTTGGGATGCAAACACTACTACGAGGCAAGCTTTCTATAGATAAATGAGTAATGTAGTTCATGACCGGCCATTGTTCTGTTGATATAGTAGATAGCCCTCTCCGTTTCATTTTCATCATGTTGAGCAAGAAGAGCTCCAAGGGCTGCTGTTGTTGCTGACACATATAAGATCAATGGCTCTCTTAGGATAGGTGGCATTAACACTGGTGGTGTTAGTAGGTATTCCTTTATTTTTTTAAATGCCTCTTCACACTTTGTATCCCATTTGTATGCTACCCCCTTGTGGAGTAGGTGAGAATATGGATTATGCTTGTCTGCCAGTTCTGCTATGAATCATCAGGTGGATTGCAGTCAGCCTTGGAGGCCTCTCAGTTGTTTTAATGTCTTTGGTGCTTCCATCTCGAGGATTGCTTTTACTTTTTCTGGATCCACCTCGATACCCCTAATGGAGACTATGTATCCTAACAATTTACTTGATTTTATGTTGAAGATGCACTTCTTGGGATTTAGTCTGACTTTGTATTCCTCCAGTCTGTCAAAGATAGCACTTAGGGTTGCTATATGATCTTTTCTTTTTCTTGACTTAGCTAGAATATCATCGACATAGTCTTCGACCGTTTTATGAATCATGTCATGGAATATTAATGTCATGGCCCTTTGATAGGTTGCTCCTACGTTCTTTAGGCTGGATGGCATCATGTTCCAACAGTAGGTCCCCCATGGACAAGTGAAAGTCGTCTTATGTTGATCTTCTTTTGCTATCATGATCTACTTGTATCTTGAAAATCGGTCCATTAGTGATAGCATCTCATGTCCTACTGTCATGTCTACTATCATGTCGATGTTGGGAAGTGGGAAATCATCCTTGGGACATGCCTTGTTCAAATATTTGAAGTCTGTATAGATTCTAATGGCTCCGTCAGGTTTTGAAACAGGTACCAAATTTGACACCCATTCTAGATAATCAATTGGTCGGATAAATCCTGCATCTAACAACTTTTTGAGCTCCATTTTGACTAACAGAGCAATTTGAGGATGCATTTTTTAGACCTTTTGTCTGACAGGTTTTGCTTCTGGATACACTACTAAATGATGAACCTCAGTCTTTGGATCAAGTCTCGGCATGTCAGCATAACTCCATGTGAAGTTTATTTTCCTTTCCTTTAGGAATGCTGCTAGGAGTTCTTGCTCTTCTGATAATAGTGATTCTGCATAAAATGTGATATGCGAGGTCTCCTCTGTTCCTAGGTTGGTTGGATTGCATTTTTCGGCCAAGACTGCTGACTTTTCCTAATGGATAGCTCTTAGAGGAAGATTGAATCCTTCATTCTCAGGCACCTCAGAGAGGTTTTCACCGTTGGATACATCCTTTCTTTTTACTTTTTTCTTGTCAGAGAGTGCCACAAGGTGGTTTTCACTCAAGGACTTGGATATGATTCTTAGTTTCTCACTTTTGCGACTGAATGATTCAATCATTTCCCCATAATAGGCATGTGTGTCCAACTCCATTATAAAACCTCCCTTCTGATCCCCATCTACAATGTTATCCCTCAATCCCATAAATTCTAAGAGTGCCTCATCATTTTCAAATGTATCAAGAATTGGTGGTCCTTGTTGGTCATAGTTGATCAGTTGGGGGTAGACTAGGTGGATCTCATGATTCTGTTGGTATGGTTCGGAGGATAGGGTGCTAATCATACACAGGGTGGTATTGTCAAATAACCTCGGTAGATTGGTCATGGTATCTTCGTCATCGCTACTAATGTAGGCCTCGGTTATAAAGTTATGTGTGTCTCTACTTGTGAATATTGGTGAGTGTACTTGTGCTAGTATTGGCTGAGGAGAAATATTAACCATTCTAATCGGAGGACTTTGGCCACGTATGGTTATTCTCGGTGGGGTACATCCAAGGCCAAGATTTGTTATGGGTCGTGTCTCTGGCATGATAGGTATTATGAGCCCATTGTCATTTTTTCCCAGTCTTTGATTTCTTTCGTAGCCCATTGCAAGCATCATTTGTAGGCCCTTGCTTGTCTCATCCATTGGTAAATTAGTTGCCAGTCTTTCATCTTGATACATGTGTGAGATGGATATGCTTCAATAGCCTCATGGCCAAGGTCTCCCCATCTTGTGAATTTAGGATAGTCTTAAGGATAGGTTTGTGATGTGGAAGCCTAATTTTCTTGTGGACATCCCCGTGATCTAGGAGATTGTGGTAACTCTCCTATCACAAAAGCATTGTTAGGGAGTTTGTAGCTTCCACAACCATCCTCTTGGATGATGAGCTTGATATCAGAGATGGTGGGGATGGTGGGGATGGCGGGTGTCTCTGTCGTAGAAGTGGACTTGAGAGTGGCGGGGTCGATATATGGTGTGGATGGGCCCTCATCATTCTTTGGAACTTGGGGGATTTTGTAATACTTGGATTCAAGATTTTTGCAATATGAAAATGGTTCAGGATCTCCATGAATGGTAATCTCTTGTCCATTATGTGTAAATTTCACACATTGGTGGAAGGTTGATGCTACGGCTTTCATTGCATGGATCCATGGGCATCCTAGGAGGATATTATATGGCAAGTTGAGGTCCAAGACCTGACAGGTGGTTTCCATGAGCGTTGGCCCTACTTGAATAGGGGGTTTGATTGTGCCCTGAGACACTCTTTCTCGGTCATCATATGCTCTTATCGTGATGCCCTTTCCTTTGTCGATAGAATCCTCTGATATTTTCAACTGCTTGATGAGGTTGAGAGAATAGATGTTCAAACCTACACCTCCATCCACCAAGAACCTTTTGATTTTTCTCTTGTTTATGATGGATTCCAAGTGAAGTGCATGGTTGTGAGATGGTTGGGCGAGGAAATCTTGGTCAGAGAATGTAAGGAGATTAGGCGTTGTGATATTTCTGATCATAGCTTGGAATTGCTCCGCATCAAGGTCGGTGGGGATAGTGGATGAGGCTAATGCTTCCTCAAGGATCTTTTTCGTGTGTTGATGAGATTTTTAACAACTTAATGATGGAGATGTGTGCTGGTGTTCCCTTGAGTTGGTCTAGGACATTGTAACCACTAGGCAAAGATCTAGATGACGGGACTCTATTTGGTTGAGATGATCTTGCAATGGTGACTTTTCCACCTCTTGTGGTGACTCCACAATCTTCCGCATGGGCGCCCTTAATGGTGATGACCATGCAGTCCTCATTTAGGGAGGCAACGACTATTTCATACACATGATTTACATTACCCTTCCCTTTGTCATTTTTATTCCCTTTGTTACCATGATTTGGCATTAGATTCTTATATATCTTAAGATCCTGATTTCTCGTAGGTTGTTCCACGTTTATGATTTTCTTATCAATGAGATCTTGGATGATGTTTTTAAGTCTCATGCAGCTATTTGTGGTGTGGCCTTTGATTTTGTGAAATTCGCAAAGTTGGTTCTCGTTATACCAAGGAGGTTTGACATCGGGTTCTTGGTAATTCTCAAAGGTAGGAGCCTAGATGAGTTTTTCATCTATCAACTTATTCATTATGTTCTCAAGTGGTTCCCCCAAAGTAGTGTATTTTTGTTTGGGGTAAGTTTTGCATTGGGGTGGTCCTCTTTCATCATTGAGATTATTGATGGTTGGATTCTTGTTGGGTTGGTATGTTGTGTGATGAGTGTTTTGGTGTTGTGTTTGAATTTTCAGTGTGGGTGTATGCTGGCATGGACCACTAATGACCACCTTGGCATCAACGACACCATCATTAGTAATGTTTTTATTTCATGCCCACTTGTGAGGTTTATCATTGTAATTGGATGGTGGGCGATTATTTTTCTATTCGTGGTATGATGCTGGTTCCGTGGGTTGAGTCACAAGGGCTCTTTCGATGCTAAGTGCCTTGGGGATCAACTGATCGTATGTAGTGATGCCCTGAACCTTGAGATGAAATGCCAAGTGGCCTTCAAGGTTTGCTATAATGGTGCAAACTTGTTGTTCTTCTGGCATGGTCCACTTGCTCTGATTGGCCTTGGATCACCATCATTGAAGGAATGAAGTGAAAGATTCATTCTTTCCTTGTTTTAGAGTGTATAGTTCTTCGAGACTAACATCCATTGCAATGTTACATGCGTAGTTCCTAATGAATGCGTCCCTAATTTCTTGGAATGTTCTAATTCCTGAAGGTAAGTGAGAGAACCATTCTATAGCGGGGCCTGTCAAGCTTCTAGGAAATAGCTGCATCAGATAAGTATCATCATATGCGACTTCCATGCAATGAACCTAGAATTCCTTGATGTGATCTTCAAGGTTTCCTGTCCCTCGATATTTGTCAAATTTGGGGATCTCAAATCCCTTGGGGAATGGTTTCATCTCTAGGCTCCTATCAAATGGATAGGGACACAAGTTGCTTGGTGTTTTCGTTGTTTGCCCGGATTGCTTATCGAGTACTTGTTGTGAAAGCAACCTGAGTTGTGTCGTTACATCATCTTGTGGATCAGGGGGTGGGATGAAAGTGTTTTGGGGTGTTGCGATTGTGGTTTGGATGGGTGGGTTGGTCGGTGTGTTGTTTGATGGTATTTGTATTTTTTTCCGAGCGAGGTAAGCTTCCACCTACTTTTGTATGAAAAATGCTTGTTGTTGATCTTGTTGTTGTTGTTGTGCTAAGATTTGTGCTTGTTGTTACGCTTGCTATTGTTCCAACAACACTTGTTGTTGTACTTGTTGTTGTTCCAACAATGCTTGTTGTTGGACTACCAATTCTGCTACTTCTTGTTGCTCTTGATATTGCTTTATTGATTGCTCATATGCTTGCAATTGCGCTGCTTCTGCAAGAAGTTGTGCTTGTGCTTGTGCTTGTTGTGCTTTTTATTGAGCTTGTGCTTGTGCTTCTTTTTGTTGCAATAGAGCTTGTGCTTAAGTAGTCTTGTGTGCTTGTAATGCTTGAGCGGCTTGTCATTGTTGTTGTTGCAGTAAAGCTTGGGCTTGTGCGGTTTGTTGCGTTTGCAGTGTGGCTTGGGCTACTTGGGCAACTTGAGTGGCTTGTTGAGCAGCTAGGTATACGGATTTTTGTTTATGCACTTGTTGGTATCCTCTTTGAAAAGCGGCTTGCAATGTTGCGTTATATTGACTTGATGTGGTGGAAGTTGGTGGTGGTGGGGGTGGTGGTCGATTCGGAATGGAATTTGTCATAGTGGTGAATGGTGATGTCGTGTTGATTATTTGATTGGTGGATGGTGTTGTTGGTGTGGTGGTTTGAATGATGAGTGGTGCCATTGATGTGATTGGCCCTTGAGAGACCATGCTTTGTGATGTTAAGGGGATGTTTGATGTTGTTTCCATTATTTGTGTGTTTGTTGTTTGTTGTTGCAATGTCAACAATAAGTTTTGAGCGTTTGGCATAATGCTTTGATTGATGGTTGGGATGTTGTTTTGATCGATACTTGGTAGAGGGGGAAGCTCTAAACCAAGGAGTGGTGTAGATGACAATGTCGATGGTGGGAGAGGTGGAAATGTAAGGGGTGTGAGTCCTTGTGAAAATTTTGTGGTGTCGAAGATTCCCCCTGGTCCAAACATGTCTCCCTCTTCTTGTGGATTTGTGAGGAGAGGGGTTTGAGGCGTTGCATGAAAAAATGATGATGATGGATCATGATGGAATGTGAGAGGAACATTTTTATGTAGTGGGTTTTGGGGTATGTTTTGTTCCAAGGTGGTGTTTGCATCCAAGCTTTGGTTATTAACAGGGGGTGGGTTTGAATAGCATTAAGAAATGCATTTCCCTTATTAACATTGGGTTGTGTTGGAGCCAACGATGTCGTAATTTGCAAAATGTTTTGCATGATGTTTTGGGATGGGGGTGTAGATGAGATGGGAATGGCGGATGAGATTGGAGGGAATGATGTCTCTACTATGGTACTAACATCAAAATCCGAAGGTAACTTGGCCCCTTGTTTTGCTAGTTCAAGCATGTATAATGAAGGGTTAAGTCTCATCATGATGTTGATGATTCTATGGTTCTCTAGATTTTGAAGCATTTCAGTTATTTCTTTGTGAGACATTCCAAGGGTAAGATCCTCTCCATGGTTTTCCTCTTGCGGATTTTGTGATGATGTCAGAAGGTTAACTGTGAGAGTTCCCGACCCAATGGGATTCATTTCAGGAGTGGTTTGACTTAAATCACTTGAAGCGGGTGTTTCATTGTTAGCTTCCATGCTCTTCTTGTATTGAGATCTAGTTTGAACCATAAAACAAGGATCAATTTTTAAGAATGGGAGATGAATCTCTTGATTCTTTTGGATCGATCTTTATTTTGTGCCCCAAAGTGAAAATTTTTAGGATATCTTGAGGATTGAGAGGTGATATGATGATGATGTAAAAGATGAATGATGTAGATGTTATGATCTTTTGGTAAGTCTTGAAGGGGATACTAGGCTTTTGGGACTTTTGGATATGTTGCAGATTTTGATTTTGGGATTTGTCCTTGATTGATTTTGATTTTGATTTTGATTTTGATTTTGAACAAATAGACCCTAAGATGTTTGGATGATTATCTAAGGGATAGACTTGACCAAAGGATGATAATTTGTATATGTGCGGGGAGAAGGATGCATCTACCCACACCTATCCAAACAAGATGATAGTTTCACTAAGCATATGACGAAGGATTTATCTACATATACTAAGCTAAACAAGGTGATTTTGACTAATCATATGAAAAAGGATGCATCTACACATACCTAGCCAAAGGTGATTTTGATAATGTTTTCAAGGATTTAGTCTCAATGATTTTGATGATTTTGATTTTTCCAAAAAGCCTAGTATTAAGGATGATTTCAAGATTTTCCAAAAGTAGATTGTGAGATGATATTTTTTTTCATGTTTCAAAGGATGGATGAAAATGATTTTGATTTGATTTGATCCTAAGATGAACCTAAAAATGACACTTTGTTTTCCTAGACCTAGGTATTGAAGAACAAACTTTTCTCTAAACAAGATGTTCAAACTCTCTGAAAAGATTTGGGTTTTGGCAGTAATAAAATGAATATAAACCGAGATTGTTCCTTGTAGCCTTCTTGTAAAAGTTGAAAAGCAGTCTTTGTCTAACTTCGTATAACATAGAGAGATGTTCTTGATGGGCTATCAGATAAGGGCTTTCACCTTTGGTTTCTTGATCTTAATTTTGTGTGAAATCATTGGAGACACATGTGTGGGGTCCAATTGTTTTTAATCTTTGATTAATGGATTCTTTTTACCACAAACACACTCTTGATTAGATTTTAAACTGAATGTCCAATGTCTCAACTTTGTCTTATTTCACAAGGTATATTATGTGAAACTTTGATGAATTTAAGGCAAGGGTTACCTATTGTTTAACTTTAGTGGGAAAATTGAGATGTAAATTAAAGTGCTTAGAAACCTCTAAGGATGTAATCCCAAGGGCAAGCAATAACACGATAATTTGGTCAATGGTATTTTCCTCCTAAAGGGTTTGAAATTTTGAGGATCATGTTGAATGTTTGTTTGCAAATGTTTTCGAATAAAGTACCGTGTTTTGAAACCAAGAACAAGTACAAACCCTATGGATGTGTAAGACAATATTTGTTGGATTCCCACTTGGACAAGTCCATCTACGCTTATCTTTAGCAAATGGTTAGATGCTTGAGCCCACAGGCTCCCCTCCATGACACTCACTTATACGGGGCAGCCAAGCATCAACACCCATGAAATTCCCATGGCATGTTTTCCATTTCTATTAAAGACCGTAAAAGTGTGGGGTGGCTTCAGAACGACCGTTCTTGCACCAACAAATAGTTTAAGGATTTTGGAAAATTCTAGCACATGGGTTTTAGTAAGGAATTTTCGTTCATGGAGATTGACCCATACAACAAGAGTCCCCTTTCAGATCCATCTTGTCAGAATCAACCGCGTGATACTGGCGTTTCTTCCAATACCCACATTTATATCCTGGCTAGATATAATCTTGACTTTAGAGTGTTACTGGTTGAGTCGTTCCCTTGGGTGAGTACTTTTTCCCCAACGGAGGCCCTCTAGGATAAACAAAAGCAAGAAAAGAAAAAATCCGTAACTCGATCAATCTTTGAAGACTCAAAGAAAGAGAATATATGCGATGATGCTCTACTCACACTCGCACAAGATGTTCAATTTTAAACCCAAATCGAAGTGTCTATGGGCAATTATTTACGCAACTTAATGTCACCAAAATCCTTTTGATTCTCAGAATTTTTGTGAGGCACGAGAGAAGCGCATAAGTCTTTTGATGATATTACTTTGCATAAATAATTACAAAACAATAAAGGCACACATTCATTTTATCCTTCAAAGCAATGATTTGATTTGTTTTTAAGCACCAAAGGAAAGATGAAGATTACTTGTTCAATTTTAGCCCAAATTGAAATCTAGTAGGTGTCTAAGTTTCAATTTTAACCCTTTACAAATGAGAAATCAAAGTGTTCTTTTTAAAACCAAACAAAAATTAGTGTCCTAAAATGAAAAGATGAACAATTTCGTGAAAAGTGTTTAAAACAAACATTAAAGTGTTAAAAAACACTTTAATCTTCCCCAAAACGTCATCTTCATTCTCCTACTTTTGTTTTTCTTCTTCGTTTCACCTTTGCTTTCCTCATTTTTTATTGTACCTTTGTTTTCCCTTGTTTGTACCTTGCTTGATTTCCTTTCACTTTCCTTTGTACCTTTCAACATAAAATAAAATCTTAGAAACGAGAATTGTTTCAAAGAATCAATGAAGCTTATAGCTTTATCAAAATTTATACTTGTCATGCAACCCCAAGTTGGAAAAATAATTGGTTATGTAAAACAAAACAAAACTTTTAAGGTCCCTCCACTAAATTGTATTTGACAACTTTATTCCACCAAACTATATATGAAATTTTGAAAACAATTCAAATTTTAACAATATAATCTACAAAATGCAAATGAAGTCAATAATACTTTCTTCAATACACATGATAACTATAGCAAGGTTTGCATCAATGTGTGTGACTAGCAATTGATTTGGTAAAAAAAAGTTATGAAGATATCCTCGATGGATGCACCTTTCACTTTCATAGAGTACAAATTAAATGCTCTTCAAAAAACTTTATTCAAATAAGTGAATAGTACATAATTTCTCCACACAGTAGTTGAAGATTCAAAGAAATCATATTTATTAGCAGGCATATGAGAAAAACAACGAATAAACTCTTTTGAAAACTTTCAATTAAATGCATTACATTGACTTTTTCAAAACTATCTTTTAAGATTATCATTGAGAACTGCTAAATACAGATGAGAGAAACATTGAAATGACAGACTATAATGAATTTAAAAAAGAAAACCAACTCTAGACTCCAACTTTTCATACATACTTTGGCTTCATCTTTGAAATCACCATTTGAAGCATTCATTTCTCTATCCCCCTCTGACTGCAAGAAATTACACGCAATAACCATAAACATTATTAAATGTTGATGACAGGTAGACAGCCGAATTCTAAGACTTTTCTAGTAGCAACCTATATAAGACAAAGACATAGCTCTCTAAACAGTAGCCGCTTTTATCAGGACACATTGATTTAAATGCTACCTCATGGAATACAATGAACAGTTCGCATGGATAAAGTAGACATGTGAGGAATAAATTTAGACCAACGCTCTTTAAACCAGTGCTTTTTTTTGGTAAGTATAAATCTAGAGTCCAAAATAGGAAGCATTGGGGGGCGCACAGAACATGTGAGCAATAAACTTAAGCAAAATACACGGACTTTATGATCTCTGCTAATATGTAATTTCCATGATGATTGTCCTCTACTCATCCATCAGTGATTCAGGGAACTCAAAACGCGAATGGAAGAAATTAAATACCTAGAAAAAACTAAAGACTGTATGAAAAGGCCCACAATAGCAAAACTATACGGCCGACTTATGACAAAGAAGAAATTGGGTGACACTTATTTTTAAAGCCGCACATCGTTGAAAAACAAACCATTTACTTCATTTTAAAATTGCACATTGCTCAGATAATGTTAATCAAAATTTGAAAAATTTGCTGGAAAATTGGCTGTTGGGCATAACAATCAATATTAATGACAAGATAGACTAGGATAAGGGTGGCAGATTCTAAAGGATGCAAATCACTGGCATCGAATGAGATTTGGAATATTTGTGATGACTTCCAAGGAGTATCTAATCACTGCCAAATCGCATTAGCTTGAAAGATTCTTGAAAGAAATTTATTGCATGGTTGTAAAAAAAAGAAAAAATTCAAATCTCTTAATGAACTAAATTCGTTGGAGATTAAAGGAAGTAATTAAAGAATTCCAGCCAAATGAGCAATCCATTACAAATTTCCCTGATGAGAAAATGTTAGTACAAATAACAAAGTGATATCAATAAAGTGCTGAGAGACGAAAGCAAAGTGAACCGAAATATGACTTGATTTCTCCTTAATCTTAGCAATCTTCCCATTCTGTATCCAACACCTTCTTTTAGAAATCACATCACAATTATAAGACAAAGTGTGTGCATCTAAGGAACCTTTGCAGGATTTTAATAAAAAGACAACAAGGGCTGCATGAATGACAAAAGAGATGATGCCTAAATCTATGAATAGATATTTTCACTTTCTCTCTTATGAAGCTCGAATTATTTTATTTCAACTATTTCTGAAGACAGTTTAGGAAAAAATATCAAAGCCAAATTAACGAAAAAAAATAGAGATCATGAAGTCAACCCTCCTTTTAGCGCCAGTATGTGAGCATCTAAAATCTGCAAATACTAAAACCTCAACATGGGTTAGTAGCTTACAAATCCATCAAAAATGCTCCTATGAAATAAGATGTGAATTCTTTCAAAATGCAACAAATAACAAGATAAAACTAAAGGAATTATAAAAGCAACAATTACCTATTCCATAGTGGATTGGTGTCAAATGTGTCAATGACTCTTTCCCAATCCTTGCTCAATAGCTAAAATGATGAGATACAATGGACATGAGGAGAAAAATCAATTCTCAAACCAAGAGAGTGCTTTTATAAATTGTAGATATATTTGATGGAGATTAAGGCCTTCATTTATAGATTTTCTTGATGAGAAATTGGCCAAATGGGTGAATGTGGGACTAAATGTAGACCAATAGAAGAAGGCCACTTGTCAAGTTGTGATAGGTTGAAGCTTGTGCAAGATTTGGGAAATGTGCCCAAGAGAGGGAGTTTCAAATTCAAATTTGTGCAATAAATTTTGAGAGGGGGACAAGAAAATGAGCAATAAATGCAATGTTGGAGGGACAAATCAACTTGTCATATTTTTCAAATTTGAGGGAATATTCCCCATAAATGCCATGTTGAGTGAAAATGATGATTTTAATAAATCAATAAATTGATTTATTTGTGCAAGTGGCATTATCTAGAGGATGTGATAGGTGATTAGGTTAGGATAATTAGGATTAGGTTAGCTTAATGATGATTATAAGGATTTTGAATTTTAGGACTTAAATATTTGATTTATTTAAATCAGAAAAGGATGGAATATGCATTATGATTTTATTAAATGAATGTTTGATTTATTTGATTAAAAGGTTGATGATAATTTTTATCTAATTTTAAATTAATGACCTTAGGAGATGGAAATGAATGAGATTACCTGATAAATGAATGAAGGTGAACTTGATTAATTGATGAATGGACTTAATGTGAAACCTAGTTTACTTGATGAATGAACTTGATTGAATGCATAATGTTAATTTTGCATGTCTACACTTTGAAAGAGGGAGATCTTAGATGGTTTATGAGTTTGGGAAAGGGGTGTTGTTGATAGTTGGGCCACCATGCAAACAAAATTTCTTGATAAATACAAGGAACATTGTAAGAGCGGTAGTAAGGGTGATGATATATTCAGAATTCAACAAAAGGAGGATGAAAGCTTGGAAGACTATATCTCAAGATTCTTGTTTTCCCTAAAAAATAATTTAGACCATACTCTCAATGAAGAATCTTAGAAACTACTTTTCCTAAGGGGAATAAGTGACACCTGTATAGATGCCTTGGACCTAATGGGAGGAGGAGATATAACCCAAATGTCTTGGGATGATATCAAGAAAATATGTCTCAATTACTCTTGAGAAATTGTTAAGAACGGTAGAGGTCATCAAGCCACAGTGGGAAAGTCTTCTACTAATGGAGTTTTACAGATGGAGATCACAAATTTTCTTTCTGATTTCAAGCAAGATATCATAAACAATATGGCTACACAGTTGGATACTATGCAAGCTCGAAAGAAACATGAGGAAGCTGAAGTAATCTTGGCTAAGTTCTATCCACATTGGAGACAGAAAAAACATGACTGCAGATGTAAGATGGTGGCTAACCTAGAGGCTAAGTAGCTACCTACTGATTTTAAGATAGTAGAGGGTGATGATGACCAAGTATTCTTCGTTGCACAAAGGCAACCATGGGCTCAAAGAAAAGGTATGCCTCAAGATCCTTTGAATTTTAGTAATCCGTATTCTAATTACAATAACCAATGGTAACCTACATATGGCCCATCACCACCTTGGAATACTTCTCAACCACACTAGCCTAACTATCAGAGTCCTCAATGACAATCTCCTCAAGGAGGTTGGCAGCAACCACAAGGACAATGGAATCCACCCCTAGGTAACTGGCAGTAGAATCCTCAATGGAGAGGTCCTCAGCAATGGCCAAACCAATCCCCTAGATCCCTGCGGCTTGAGTAACCACAACCTCTGGCTCTCATGCCACCTCCTGCAGCACCTACAACAAATACTGGCCCTGTAAAACAAATGCCTATGCCTGCTCAACCATTGACAAATCCTAATAATAATAAGTAGCACCAGAAATAGCAGCCTATGTATTTTACAGAAGCCAATCAGTATCCAGCTTATGCCCTAAATATTGATGATATCCATCTCAAGTCTGGAACCACTCTCCCTGCTCCACAACCGCCTGTAATTATAGAGCTTCCAGATTCTGCCTCTGAACAACCTACTAATCCTACATAACATATACCTAGATCAGATGCTGTCTCTAAGGAGCCTATTCTATAGCATCAGGCCAAACTGCCTTTTCCTTAGAGGTTGCAAATTACTACATCCAAGTCTATGGAAGAGCCTACCTTTGATATTTTGGACCAGCTGAAGAATGTACACATTTAAATTCCCCTTTTTCAAGTCATTAAAGATATCTCAATTTATGGAAAAGCCATTGAGGAGGCCTGTTTGAAAAAACCAGGAAGAAAGAAAAAGGATCCCCAAACTATCCATGTTTGAGCACAATTGGCAGATATTATGTTAGGGAAGGTAGTCATTCTAAAATATACTGACCCTAGGAGTCCTATGGTACAAATAAATATTAATGGACATATAGTAAAGAATGTTTTGATTGACCTTGGTGCAACCATCAATGTAATGACCAAGCATACTATGGAGTATTTGAATATCCTAACCATTCGATCTACACCTACTGTCCTGCAGTTTGCTGATAGTTCCATAGTAAAACCTAATGGAGTGGTAGAAGATGTCATAGTCATTCTTGAGTCTTGGGAATACCCAACAGATTTCACCATATTGTCCACTAAGGCAACTTTGGGAAGATATCCTATTATCCTAGGTAGACCATGGTTAGCCACAACTAATGCTTTTTTAGGATGTCGTTTAGGAGACATGACAATTTATGATGGTTAATCAAGAAAAAAATTGGCTTTATACCCACCTACTCAGCCTTAGTTAGACTTGTCTCAACCAATTTGGCTAGATCTAGGAAAGGAAACTGAAGAAGTCAATTCATTGGCTTAGCTAATGATGATGCAAACTAATCCGTTTTCCCAGCTTCAAAGTGAGGATGACCTGCTTTTACACATTTTGCAGTCCAACTCTAATATGAGTAGCCCATCTGTTAGAAATAGTTGTCTTCAGCAGTGTTTCCTGCAGCAACTAAATTCTGAGAGCCCGCCACCTAAATCTCTTGTAGTTTATCACAACTTGCTTCCACATGAAATACAGATACCACCTTTATCAGTAGCCTCTATGAATGATCTTACCAAGCAAGTAGAAGTGTCTCCAGGCCGTTGTCTGAACATCAATAATAAGTTGCCTCAATCTCAACAAGTTGCCCTAGTCATAATGTTGCAAGAACAACACAAAGGTTTTGCATGGGACTATGGGGATATGAAGGGAATAGATCCTCAACTCTGTACTCATAGGATCTACATTAAGGAAGATTGTTCACCTGTTAGGCAGCCTCAAAGAAGGATAAACCCTGCACTCAGGGAAATAGTTAAAACAGAGCTCCACAAATTGCTTGATGTTGGTTTTATCTACCCCATTTCAGACAGTCAATGGGTATCTCCATTAGTGATTGTTCCTAACAAAGGAGGAAAATGGAGAGTTTGTGTAGACTATAGGGAGCTGAACACAATAGCTAAAAAGGATCACTTTCCACTGCCATTTGTTGATCAAGTGCTAGACTCATTGTTGGTAGAGAAAAGTTTTAACTTTTCATGGATTGTAGACTGTTTATTTTACACAAAACCTGACCAAGTCATGATAAGGTGTGTTAGGGAAGATGAAACCTATGATATTTTGCATGCCTATCATGATGAGCCATGTGGTAGGAACTTTGCAGCTAAGAGAACATCTATGAAAGCACGAGCTACTGAATACTATTGGCCCACACTACACAAAGATGCAGCAGTCTACACCAGAAAATGTGAAAGATGTCAATGCATGGGGAGACCAACAAGGTCTGATGAAATGCTCTTGTATCCTCAAGTGGTAGTTAGTCCCTTTGAAAAATGGGGCATGGATTTTATTGGGCCTATTGATCCTCCGTCCAATGGGAAATCATACATTTTGGTTTGCAATGATTATGTAACCAAGTGGGTAGAAGTGAAAGTAATGACACATGCCTGTGACAATAAAGTTGTTGAATTCCTGTATGAACATATTTTTACTTGGTTTGGAGTCTCAAGGGAACTTGTTACTAATCAGGGAGCTCAGTTTACATAAAACTTAATCACTGCATTGATGAATGATTACAAGATTAGGCACAAAAAGTCTAGCCCCTATCACCCTCAAGCCAATGGTCATGCAAAGGTTACCAATAGATAAATTGAGGCCATCCTTACTAAAATAGTACAATTACACAAGAAGGCTTGGAGGAATCACCTTCCTGAAGTAGTCTGGGCCTATAGGACAACATGGAAGACAACTATAGGGTTTACTCCTTTTGAGTTACTCTATGGAAAAACTGCCATGTTGCCAATAGAGTTTGAGCATAAGACCTTAAGGACTGCTCTACAGCTTAACATTGATATTTTAGAAGCCTAAAAGGAACACCTCCTATAGCTAAATTCATTGGATGAGATAAGGAAAGCTGCCCTGCAACATACTGAAGCTATCTAGCAGCAAAGAAAAAATGGCATGACCGCCATATCAGAACTAAGCAATTCTCTGATGGTGATTGGGAACTGCTCTATGACTCCAGGTACAAGGAAAATCAAGGTAAACTCACCACAAGATGGCTTGGTCCTTATGAAATCAAAAATGTATTTGATAATGGTTTAGTTCAGTTAGCTACAATAGATCCTATTTGATTCAAGCTACTGGTTAATGGACAACGTCTTAGGTTGTATCATAAGCCAACGTCCAAAGAGGAATTTATGAAGTAGTTTGTTTCGAATACGACCACTGATCCTTCTGCAACAAAAGGCTTCAGCCTTTCTCCTTCAGCATCTCTTTAAAATTCTACGCTGCATGCCCATAATAAAGGTTTCCTTTTTAGGGAAGCCACTTTTTCTTCTTTTCATCCATCACCACCATTCATTTCCTCTTCTTCCACATCAACCATCCATGTCATCCATTATTTTGTACTGCCCTCATTTATGATTTCACTCCCAGCCATCATTTCATGCTGAAGTTGTGATCTTTTCCAGCATATAGGAGCACTTATTACAAGGTATGCAATATCTTTTATTGTCACATCATTTATTTATTTCATGTATTCATTAATTGCTATGTACATATCGGTCATTATCGCCTAATCTTTTCCTATCCTTTCACACATGTGTGGACACATGGAAAATTTTTAGTAGGGGTGGGATAATCCATTTCAAAAAAATTCTTATGGTAGTGTCACAACTGTTTGGATATTTTTATTTTCTTATACTTTCCAAATATGACTGTGTGTTTTTATCCTAAACAACAATTAACTGCTTGATTTGGGTAGTTTGTAACAATCATTTCATGCAATTATCTTTTGAGTCATTCTTGGAAAAGTAGAGAAAAGTGATGGTAGGGAAGAAAGAAGTAGGGCAAAAAGCAGAAGAAGCTTTTCGAATATTCAGAAGAAGTTTGAGTTTCAAGAATCTCAGCAGGGATAATTTGTGAATATGGGTGGCCAGTTAGTAAGGCATGAGCCTGTAGCTCATGAGCTCTTGACACAACATCCTCAAATGGTTCAGGCATTCAACAATTGTGATTGGCTGAATTATTTTCTGAGGTTAGATTCCTTTAATGAGGAAGCTGCAAGTTAGTTTTTGAGAACTCTTTTAGAGGGAGAAGCTACACTGTGGGGTTTGATAGTAACTGTTACATAAGAGCAGATTGCAAAAGTAACTAGGCTTTTGGCGGTAGGATAAATTTTTTCTTCAAATGTTGTCTTTGCTAGGGCAGAATTCACAATACCAATAGATGGACCCTTGGAGGTTTCCAAACAAGGATGAAAACGAGTGTCACTGCCTCCTCCATTCCCGGAATATGCTACCTTCATAATCAGGTACTTGACTTGTGAGGGACGTTTTTCTTATTTGCATTCTTATCATTTTAAACTTTTGAGTCATATAAGGCATGGTTTAGCTATCAATGTTTAAAATTTTTTGTTAAACCTTTTGAAACATTGTGCCCATGAAACCCAGAGGCATAAGGACAACTTTGTCACCCATCATGCCCTCATTAAACTCTTGATCGAGCGTTCCCTGAGGGATGTATCACCCCTTTCCTGGCAAGAATTATTTTCCTAAAAGGGTCTGCAACTTCCAGAGCCTCCTAGAGCACTCCTTGCACAACCCAAGAAAAAGAAAAAGAGAACAAAATCTACAAGTAGGGAAGCAGAGCAAGAATCATTTGCTCCTACAGCACTCAGACTTACAACCTCCACACCAGAACCCTCTACCCAAGTACAAACCAGGTCTACTAGTAGAAGAGAAAAAGGGAAAACGAAGGTAGGAGAGTCATCTAGGGTAGAACAAACCCTAGAATTTGACCCTCATGCTCAGGAGCAAAAACGTTCTACTCCACTCTTTCCTGCAACATCCTCCCTATAGTAGTTTCTCCTATAGAAACGCATGTTGCCACTGCAAGTTCACCATCATCTTCTTCTATTGAGTCTAAATCCTCTAGGAAAGTTAGAAAGAGGAAAGCTATAAGAGTACCTCCTGTAGCTGCAACATTGCCAAAAAGGGTTTCAACAAGGAAACAATGTAAAGTCACCTCAACCTCTGCTCAACCTGAAATTATAGTAATTTATGAGGAATCTGAAGAATTCATTCATAATGTTTCTTAGGATGTATTTGAGAATGTTGCACAAAGTCCATTTGTTATTCCTGGGGAAGTGCAAATTGAGACAGTGGAAGTTGAAGAAGTACAACATGGTAGTGGAAGGGGGACGCCAAGTCTTGATGACTTGGCTGAAGCAGCTAGGAAAGTTTCAGAAGAAGCACAATCTCTTCCAGTGCAACAATAGGAGTCCATCCTGCAGCAAGAGGAAGAACAACCTGAATAATTAGAAGTGTCCAATGACACCCCATTACCCCCTACAACTTGTCAAACAATGGTTATTTATAAAAGAACATTGTTGATTAAATTTTTGGAATATCTTAGGACTACATGGCGGCCTATTACATTTCAAACTTTGAGTTTCTGCCATTTAGTTAAAACTGAAATTTAACAGTCTTTGGGAGGAAGAAAGGAAGAAATTGAAAAGAAAAATTGAACAGAAAAAATAAGAAATTCGAGAAATAAAAGAGAAAATGGATGAAATGATGAAGGTAACTGGTAAAATCATGGAATGTAGACCACCACCTAGGGTATATTCCATGTGCCTTAAAGAGCAATTGCTTTGGTTTCAATTAATGAGAATTTCAAGGAATTTAGACCCTGTTATTCACACAGCCAAGGAATTTTATGATGCGTATCAAGTAGCATCTAATTGGCTGAAAATTTCTTTATGTCAATTTTATTTGCATGGTTTGTTAATTCCCTCTGAAACAGAGTGGAATCCATTTCTCTATATTGGCAACATTCATCTGAGGTCACTCATGTCTTGGGCGGCCAATGAAACAAATTATGGATTACAATTAGAGGCTTATGAAGAGGCTGAAAGGAATGAGCCTATTCCACTGCGACCTAAAATCTCAGATCCCCATACAATTCTAAAAACTTGGCTTACTGTTGCATATGGATTCAATGATCAAGCAGTTAGAATGAAAATATTTGATATTAGGAAGCAGGTGTATGATGAATTCAAAGACCAACTATTTCTATTTTGGAAGCTTTCATCTTCCACAATTGAGACAAGATGGGAAAAACTGATTGTTGGTCTAAGGAAATCTGAGCCTCATAGCCCTCTGAACTTTAAAGCAGCCATCATAAGGACAAAGAAGTACATGCAGCTTGGTCTATAGAAGAGTTTTGAGTTATGGTTACCATTAATATTTCGACCTCCAGTTCTAATGTGACCACTTTACCCTTATCGAGCTACAAATGTTAATGAGAATACATAAACATGCAGGTATGAGCGATGGGAAAAATTTCAGAGGGTTCTACTACAAATTTGAAACTTCATTATAGGGCCATGCCACTCGTACTGATTTTAGAGAAACAAGCATGAAGCTTAATGGTGGAGAACCATCATTAGGATATGTAGGGGGCAAATGATGAGCTCAAAATATGCTCATAATTTGAGTATTATGATGTATTTTTAATACCGTTACTCTTATTGTTAATGGTTGTTTTAACTCTTGATTAAAAGATTTTTATTTAAAATCGAGTAGTATCCTATAGCCACACATTCCTATATTCCTGCAGCTTAAACATCTCTATGTGTCTATATTAATTACTCTATTTGACCTCCCAAATGACTGATATAATGCATATGGTTTTTGGATAATGAAATAGATTTAATATGTGATTAATGAATGTGTATCGTGTTGTTTACCATGTGTGCTTTCTTTCGCTTATGTCTCCTTGTGTATCGCAGGTTGTTGAAGGAAGCATGAACAAGTCAAGCACAGCAGATCTCAGCCTTGCAGTAAAGTTCATTTCCAGCATGACATCGAGGAAAGTTGTTCCAGCGAAGACTCTCTGATCGGGTCGTTGGGAAGAAATCTAAATGATCATTAATCTGGGAAGAGTGGAATGCTAAATTCTCTCTGGATCGTGTTGAATGGATATGCTTTCATTTATGAGAAATTTGTTCCTCGGTTTTAGGATACATTTATGTCCACGTCTTTCTCTGTTAGAGTTAGGTATTTAGTTGCTTTTCTGATATAAATAAGTGTTCCTCCTGCGTGAGTGAGCAAGGATAGCATGTAAAAGTTAGTATTATAATAAGAATCAGAGTTTTGTGTTAGTTTTCTGACAAGTAGAACAATCAATGTACACGATTCCAAGTCCATGAATAAAAGTTGATGAAGTTTTGAGTTCAATTCTTGCATAAACTAGTTGATGCTTGCTAAGGGGGCCCACTTAGTGAGTATCTGTAGTTAGTTAGTTGTTTATCTTCTGTTTATTATAAGTTAGATTTTATTCTCAAAGGTTTCAGCGTAAACTCAGTCTTATATTGTTCCTGCAGCATCAGGAATCCATCCCTATGTTTGTTCCTACAGCATAAGGCCAGTTCATAGTTTGTCTCTTAG
Organism: Sequoia sempervirens; assembly: GCA_007258455.2. Lineage (NCBI taxonomy): Eukaryota > Viridiplantae > Streptophyta > Pinopsida > Cupressales > Cupressaceae > Sequoia > Sequoia sempervirens. Next base: position 15,073,133 of record VDFB02075321.1, read on the forward strand.
TAATAGTTTTCATGATTTCTGCTTTGATTAAGTTATGCTTAAGTTAAGAAGACTCTGCATTACATTCCTGCAACATAAGTATAATTCCTTCCATGCATTTATTTTTGGTAAATTGTGACTGAAACTGGTTCTTAGTGCACATACAGTGCCACTCCATTTCAAGTATACATTCCCTGGTTTGACAATGTAAATGAACGCCAATAAGAAGATGTTAGTCACCTGGAATGTCCAATTCCCAAGTTAGGATTTTCCATGACTTTTATATCCTTTTGTGGACTAGACCAATATTCATCACACGTTCATACATATGGACATGGTCAAAATCCATCCCACATGTGCATCATATCAACATAATACAAACATGGCTCTTCAACATAATGTCACCCAAAATCCCATCATAGATGCCTTGACTTCTCAAGTTGTAGCTTTACAAAAACAAGTGGAAGGAATGCAACTATCAAACAAGAAAACATACATGTCACATGAACTAAATCCATATCCATATGATCCTAACATTTACATGCCACCTTTCCCTCATGGGTACATCATACCCAACTTTACTAAATATAAGGGAATTTACCATGACATGTGTAGATGTGGCCTTTGAACACACTTGATGAGACTATTTCCTAGAAGTCTTGTTGGTCCTACACTTGAATGGTTTGCATTACGACCTAAAGGATCTATAAAATCATGGGATGACTTAGCCAACAAGCTCATGGAAAACTATTCCTATAACATTGAGAACGATATTACAATATCCACCCTATGCCACATGACACAAGACGAGGGTGATAATTTCATTAAATTTTTCCAAAGATGGTGTAGCATGGAAAGTCGATGTCTTGTTGAAATTCCTAAAAACCAAAATGTTAACTGACATGTTTGTTGAGACTCTCATATCCAAATTAGGACATCCACTGCAAGTACATTGTTGTACAAATTTTTTAGACTTGGTAGAAAAAGGTATGACATTAGAAAAAGTATTAATTGACCAAGGTGAACTTTCATATGGAAAAAAAATTACACAATATACTTTCAGGTATGTGCAAGATCATCATGGGCCAAAAAGTGGCGATATGATGGGTATGTGTAGGGTATGTGGCTAATGACTTGTTTTTAACCCAAAATTGATGAAACGAAAAGGGTTTTTAAAGGAGATTCTCATCTTTCCACCAATATAAATTACGCTTTTCTTTGAATTTAATTAATAATTATTATTCATTTTCTATTTGAATTACAACTAAAGTCTTGATTGATAGGCTAATTGAAAAACATCTATAGTTTTCAAACTATATCACATTTTTTGAATTTGAAACATGCATCACATTCTATGCTTCACATAATATAGGATTATAAAAAGAAAAATCACATTTCATGAAGGTTTGACCAAGTTAAGGTGGTCAGACATACAATTTTTTATATTTTTCAAAAGTTGTGATAAAAAATTCATATTTAATTATTTACTTGGAAAAAAATGACAAAAAGATATGCATCAAATCCGGACATGAGTCCTCTACTTATCTCTAAAATTTTATTAAAAAACTATTATCATTTTATTGTGGTTAGGGTGGTCAGACAGACACCTACTTCTTATTTTTCCCCTGAAATTGAAGTACTATTGCATTGAAATTTCAAATTTTCACCAAATAAATTTTAAAAAATTAAAATAAACCTAGTAGTTTAGAAACTACATTCAATTTTCTACAGATTCTATTCTTACATATATTTTGAAATAATTTAGATAACTTATTCAAAATTTTATGGAAATTTTCCTAACTCTGATGTTTCTAATTTTTTTTCCACTTAAGGGCCTATTTTTTCCATGATGATCTTGCACATACCCTTCCTCCAATGAAAAAGGTAAATATTGGGCAAGAAACAAACATGTGACCAATGATGGTGTTCTTGATGCTAAGGTGGTCAATAGGAATGGTCCCACTCTAACACTCTAGGGACCTCAGATAAAAAATAATGCATCATAGATCCCCACACCAATGGAAAATACAATAAAAAATAATCTAGGACTGGAACCCCCAAGACAAAAATGGAAATACCCATAGATACAATGCACTCCTTTATCAGAACCAATTGAATTTTTTCTAAAGAAACTAGTACAATCAAACATCATACAGCTCCCAGAGCCCAAACCATATGATCCAGGACAATTCAAACCCTCTTGGTGGGATGACAATGCTTTTTGTGAATACCATCGCATTAAAGGGCATAAGACCTCATCATGTCGTCAATTAAAAACCATGATTCAAGACCAAATTGAAAATGCTACCATAGAGGTTGAAGGACAACAACAAACTTCCAATAAAGAGCATATAGTTTTCAAGAATCCATTGCAAGACCATGGAAAGGCCTCCAGTTTGGGTCAAAAGATAGAAAACCATGCCAATTATACAAATGTCTCTTTTGAATACAAAATTATTAACCACCTCCGAGCTGCTGATGATCATGTTTACACGATCACCATTAAGAAGCAACCTAAAATTACCATTACCTCCTGCAAAGCTAAGATTACTATATCTGGTCCTCCTCTAAAGCAACCACAATCTAAAGCCCAATAGAATCTCATTGACCAATTGGGAAAGACACCTGCACAAATTTCCATCCTTGAGCTTTTGCGCATATCACCTGAACAAAAAACTATCCTCAATAGGGCTTTGAAAGAAACCTCTATCCCTACTGACCTGGACGTCAACTGATTTGAATCCATGGTTGGATACTTTACCAATTCCCATCACATCTCGTTTTCTGATAAAGATTATTCCACATCCAAGTCAAACCATAACGACCCATTGCACCTTGATGTCTTCATAAAGAACAAGGTCAGACGAGTCTTAATAGATGGCAGAGTTGGATTAAACATTTACACTTTAAAACTAGTAAAGGAATTGGGCCTATCTGAACCATGTTTGGATACATCTAAGAGCATTTTCATCAAAGCCTATGATGACAAAGAACATTCTTCTGAGGGTATTATCACACTACCTATCAAGGTTGGACCTGCAATACTAGATACCACATTCCAAGTCTCGAATCTTGAACTACCATATGATCTACTCCTTGGTAGACCATGGATCCATGCCATGAAAGCCATTCCATCCAAATATCATCAATGTATGAAGTTTCCTCATGAACACACTAAAATTATAGTCACATACAATCCAAACCTCTTTCAATATTGCAACAATATGAAAGGGACTACTCAATTCCAAGTTCCTGTCAACCAAGAGGCCTCGTCATCTCACTACATTGATCCATATTCAGTGACCAAGTCATACACTCCATTTACCCCGCCATCAAACCCCAAGGTCTAAATTCATGACATGGGATGTGGAGAATATCGTAGAGATAATTTACTGATGAATGATAATGCTAATGTTGATGTCAAGATAACTGTAGAAGGAACACAAAAGGATGGTTGTGCTTGGATTGAAACCTTTTGGGACCTTGATGATACATCAGTCTTTTCCATATCTACTTCCACTCAATATTTTCATATCTATGATAACCCCCTATTTGACCAAGACATCTACGATAACCCACTCTTTGATCATGACCCTACTGAGGATATATAATCGTCATCCTTCCATCCCACCTACCCTGGGATAGGAGATGAATCTTCTACTGTCACCTCTACTAATCCACCTTTTGAAGTTTTAAAGGATGTGCCACCCTCCTTTGATGTTAATAGTACTGAAAAGGATAGTAAAGATTCCATTGATGGCATCGCCACTCCCATTCATCCACTAAATATTCCTATCACTTCACTTATTTCATCCATCTCGCTCATGTCAACTCAAATCACAGACATGGATCAACAAGTCATAGCTCAATAAAATAATAAAGGAAAAGCTCCAATGGATAACCTATCTTTAAAAGGAGATCAAAAATTAAAAATAAAGGAAGATCAAGACAAGTCCCCTAGCCAAACTAAAAATATATCATACAAATCAAAAATAAAAGTCAAAATTAAAATAGAAAAAGTCGATCTCGAAGTATGCTACTCCATCAAAAATAACTAGGGGCATCTATCAAGGAAAAAATTATAGCAAAGGGCTTTTTGATCCAAGGTCTCTATCCATGTCACTCTCACTCATATGATATACTCCATTCCATCCATCCATGTTAACATATCCATCATATCCCTCCATTGACAATGTCTTTCAATGTATCTTTGATGACAACCCCTTCATGTAGTTTAGCTCATTGGGTGCCCAACCTCCTTTTCATTTGAATCCTGAGTGTCCATGTAGTGTGCACATTAGGGATCCTACCATAGCCTCTTTCATTTTCCACATCTATCATCCTTCATATTTGCGACTCGTACTCCTCATCTTGATCGGGTCCTTTCATCTAGCAAGATCATCCACAGAGGATCGAGGCATCATCAAGGTAGTCTATGGATTTGGCATTTATCAATTCTATGTCTAGCTTCAGAGAGCTAGAGAAAAATATTGAAAAAATACAAAAAAATGAGAAAAAGTCTTGAAAAAATGGTAACCCTGATCAAAACCTGGAAAATAGGCATCTTGGTGACAAAAAGAAAAAGAAAGGTAAAGAGAAAAGTTTCGTCCAATGGTGAAAACCTGGTAAACAGGCGCACTGGATAAGTACCATGGTGAAAACTTGGCAAATAGGAATCATGTGTAGTCAGTCTTTGCTCTGTCATCTATTGTCACTCTATCTAGTCTTTCGCCCTAATTCATACTAAGGCCTTTACTTTCAATCATCTCCCATTTAATATCCATTATCAGGCCTTTTCATCTTTATAATGACTTCCAAATGGTTTACGTCTTGTGTCTTTCTCCTGCATCACTCATTCATGATAAACTTTGTCCCATCCCATCCCTATTGGTTTGTCTTATACCCAACTGGGGCAATATCCTTTACCTGTGTTGGATTCTACACTCATCATTGGAAGTAACTATGCTAAAAAATCTAACAACAAATCATAAAATGTCCTAAAAAAATCCAAAAAAAGAAATCATAAAATGTCTTGAAAAAAATATTAAAAAAAATCTTAAAATGTCCTGAAAAAATCCATAAAAATCATAAAATGTCTTTAAAAAATCCAAAAAAAATCATAAAATGTACTGAAAAAATCCATAAAAAATCATAAAATGTCTTGAAAAAATAAAAAAAATTATTAAATGTCATGAAAAAATCCATAAAAATCATAAAACTTGAAAATCCCATAAAATTAAAACATATAAAAAACCCAAAAACATTTAGATAATTTTTTTTTTTTAAATCCCAAAAATAGAGTCAAAGTTAGTTAGTCTGTCTATATCATCGACGAACTGTGTTGCCTCTGTGACTGGACGTAGGCAAGGCCATCTGTTGATGTGCCCCTGAGGCATTAGGTCAATCTTTAGGTGTTGTCAAATAAAATCATAATTTGGTCCTTTGTCATCGAGACAAAGTCAAGGGTCATGTCGAACTACAAGGTCTCTGTGCATTGCTACGTAGGAAAGGCCATCTGTCGATGAGCCCCCGAGGCCCCCTAGGTTAGTCCTTTTAGGGTTCATCAAGTTAGAATAAATCAGACATTGTCAACTAAGACGTAACATCATCATCTAAACTTCAAAATCCTAAATCAACAAGACAAGCAATCCAACAAGTCTCTAAGTAAAATCAGTCTTTTGTCAAATCAATCAAACTAGTCAAATTGATCAAAACCAATGGCCCTATACAGGATGTGTCCTTCCTAAAACCAGAACTTGTCACTTTTACACTTCGTAATTTCCCTTATATAGGTAGTTGCATGATCGAAACTAGACTTGATGTCTTATACGGCATGTTTCTTTTCCTAAAACCATTCCTTGTCAAAATAGTCCATCCATCACTCATTTCGCCACTTAACACACTAGAAAACGCCTATTGGAAAACAATTTGAATGACTGCTGACCTTGTTGGTCTATTTTGTCTTATCTTTTGGAATTTCTTTTGTCATGTCACTAGCCACCTCAAGGATGTCTCACGAAGGATTTAGAGGAGTAATGATGTCTCATGACTCATCTTTTATTTGATTGTTGTCTATAGGTTGTCTTGACAAAAAGATTGGGGAAACTTTTCCCTAACTATGAATTAGGACATTCCTTGTCTGTGACTATCTGTTCTACAGATGGATGACCTTGCACACCATGGTATTTGTTATCCATTTGTCATATTTTACCGCTTGATGATGATAAAATAAATTTGTAAACCACAAGAAGATTCATCACCTTAATGTTCTTTCATATCTCTTTTTTTATCTATCATTATCCATTCCTTCATCATTGCATCTTTTCATCATCCTTATCAATTTCCCTCCGTCATTTTTCTCTCTCATCTTCTAAGTCCTCTCATCCATTTTGAGAGCACACTCATGTTCTTGACACCCACATGTCCTCTCGAGGGGGTATACCACTACCTCCTTGTCATCCTTCCTCATTCTTCCTTTCACTAGGGCATATCTTTTTCTTTGAAACAATGTGATAGGCCGCATTGTCTCAAAGAGGGGAAAAATGTAGATGCATAAAAATGTCCTCATAACCATTTTTACCCATTGTATGGTTTATTCCATCATATACATAATCATTTCTTTGCATATGGCCATTACATGTTTCATTCATTAAATATTTCATTTGATCATTTGCATAAAACCATTAAATATTGCATTATAGTTTATAAATCCATTTCACTTAATATATTTAAATAATCAATACCTATCATTAAGTCACTTCATAAGCATTTACCATTTTTTGCATAGTCATGTATAATATGTTGCATTAAGATAGTTACATAACCATTTATTCATCATTGGCATAGTCATTTTCATCAATTTTATTCATATAACCATTAAAAACATTCATATTCCTTATGCACTTATCGAAAGTCATGAAAATCCCACCTAACTATTTATCCCACATTCTTCCTAAAATATGGACTCACCTCATGAATTTGGCTATAAAAGAAAGCTTCCTTCACACATTTCAACATACACAAATTTCAGTGTTATTTTGATCTCATCCAATTCTGTAGAGCTTCTTGTGCTTTTGCTTGTAAAATCTGAGAGAAAATGCAAGATATTATGGAAGAGGATAACAATGGAGTGAATTTCTTGTGAATGAATATGAGCTTTTTATAGTTTATTTTTTTTTATTACATACGTTTTCATTTTAGAAAAAATTCATTGATGTCATGTTGAAAGGTTTATTTCGGTTTACGGATTTAATCATTTAGCTCTTTTAGTTTTTTAGCATTACATATCCGAGGAAGGATGTAGGAAAATTTGTGGCTGGTGGATTGGTTCATTTTGTTGTGAGGGCTGGAATGTGTTGTCTTGTGGCGGGTTAGGGGGAAGAGGTTGATCATCTATTTCTTTTGTCAAAGGCGAAGGTTGGGTTTTTTTGGTTTCTTCCATTTGAGATTGGCGAGCAAGGAGACGATGACTATGTCGACGCTCCCTAGCACCATGATTTCGTTTAATTTTATTTTGGAGTTGTTGAGGGGTAAGAGTGGGTTGATCAATCATAGGTTCCTTTTTTCTTTCAGAGGGGGAAGAATGGAAGAAACAGAAGAAGATGGTCCATCACTTTCTCTTTCACTTTATACACTTGTTTAATGTGAGGAGGCATGACAGGATTGGTTTCATTTTCTCTTGGTCGTTTAAATGAAGAAGGGGAAGTGTTTATTGGTTGTTCATGAGGGTCTATGGTTTTTTCAATGTCAAATTTAGGATGAAGCATGGTTTCATCTAGGATGGGAGGAGTGGAAGTTGATGGGGACATGTTACGAAGAGACAATTCGGCTATGTGTTTGGCTTTGAAATTTTGATAGGCTATGAAGAAGAAATCCTTACAAGGAGTGATGGGTTCCATAGGTTCAGGACAAAATGCTTCTAGGAAAAAATTACCTTTAGAGGACAATGGATTAAAGCCACTATGGTTTATGGTAAATATTTCATTGCCATGTTGAAACTTCAAACATTTGTGAACAACAGAGGGGACTACTTTCATCCAGCAAAGCCAAGGGTGGCCTAGCCACATAAGAAATTGATCCCATTGTGAAATAATAGAAAATGTTACCTCCAAAGGTTTAGGTCCTACTTGTAATGGGAGTATGATTGATCCAATCGTAGGGAATGCAAAACCATTATGTGTTTTAATCGATGTAGTTGATTTATTATTGTCATCTCGATACAACTCATGTAATACTAAACATTCTTTTTTGATCACATTCTCACCACATGTGGGATCTATTAATATCCCATTGGTGGGATTATCATAGATTCGACTAGCTATGTAAAGAGGACCATCAGGAATATTTTTTAAGTATATCTTTGGAAGAAAAAGTGATATCAAGATTTTTGTTGGTTGGGCCCTTAAGAGGGATAACATCTATCATACCCACAAGTTCATCCATAGGATTAACTTGGGTATCATTTGGAGTTATGTCATGTTGTTCATTATTTGTATCAATGTTCATGACTTGAGGGTTTGAAGGCTCACTAGCCTTGACAAATGAAATATTGTGTTTAGGCATGGGGTTGGTGAAAAAATTTAAATTCTGGTTAGGGGGTGCAACAGACTTATTTCCTTGATCATTGGCACCTGCAATGGATAAATGGCCCAAATCAATGATGTCTTGAACTAAGTGTTTTAGATGCTTACATTGTTTGGTGTCATGGCCATTTTGGCAATGAAAATAACAATAAGAATTTGGTTTAAATTTGGGTGGTAAAGGCTTGGTGGTATCAAGTGGTTTAATGGTCGGTAAAGTGAGTATTTTTTGTTGGAGCAATCAGTTCATTATATTGTGGAGGGTATTAGGTAAGGGAGTAAATTGTCTCTTCGGGTCCCCATAGGTATAGGGCATCGATGCTTTAACAATGGCCACTTTGCTTGGAATAGGTTAGGTTGGTTGCGGAGAAGGAAGATTGAACTGTAACAAGCCTTGATTCATTTTTCTAAAGTTTTCAACATTTTTTTGGTTGTTTTGCTCAGGTTTGTCAGCTCGGTTAGAAGTGGACTTTGAATCACGACTATATACTGAGTTGTGATAATCACAAAGGGTTGTGCATAAATGCATGAACGAAGGGAATTTCATCATAGTTAACTTATCTTAAGGATTAGTGTGCAAGTTTTTGATAAACATCTTCTAGAGATGTGAATCAGGAATCTTGACATCAATTTGAGCATACAATGACTGGAAATGAGAAATGAAGTCAGTGACTTTTTCATCAGTATTTTGTTTATAATGCATTAAATCAACCATTGTTTTCTTAGGAGTCATGTGGACTTGGAAATGGCTTATTAAGGCATCTACAATTTCATTAAACAATTGGATGGAGTGATTGGGTATGTTTGAAAACCACTCTAATGCAGTAACTTCAAAGGTCCTAGGAAAAAGTTTTGCTAGAAGCTTATCATCGAGGACAAAGTCACTACACAAGGTTTTATAAGCATTGACATGATTAGTAGGGTCTCATTTACCCCCATATTTCTCAAACCTAGGCATTTAAATTCCTTGTGGTATCTATGTGTGTAAAATCTCTAAGGATAATGGGCTACTACAAACATGGTATGTTGGTGGATAATTTTGGCTTTGGCTAATGGTGGAGAGTTGTTGTCACATGGATGAAATTGTGTTCAAGAGTTGTGTAATGATGGGATCGGTGTAAGGGGTATGAAGTGGAAGGGAAAATGGAGATGGGGTGTATGTAATGTTAGGACAGTGAAAGGGACAATAAGAGGGGTGATGGTGGAAGAGGGAACATGCAATGTCATGAAAGAACTTGGAATGCTAGTTGGAATTGCAAAAGAAGGAGCCACATGACTAAGCTATTGCATAGTTGTTGTAACTTGAGGAGTGGTATAAGTTGGTATGGATGCTATGGTTGAAGGGGGAGGAATGTGAAATCCTCCTTTGCTTGCAATTATGTTTTTTGATTGGGATGTGGAAGGAGCATTTTTATTATATATCGCAGCTATTCACTTCATAACTTGTAAACCATCATCACTTTCAATCAAGCGGTGAAGGTTTTCTATTGCAGGTATGGAAGTGGTGGAAATGTTTTCAAGAGACAAGTCTTGTTGTAAATGTGCAAAATTTTCATGAATACTAATGACCTTGTGTTGCGGAAGGGATCTTCTTTGTGTCTCAACATTCATTGGATGGAAAGGGGAAGGCATAGAAGTGGTATTATCAATGCCTAATGCACCATTTTCCATACTAGGACTAGGAGCTCTTAAGATCCCAAGGTCTACAACGAAAGTGCTATCGCGGGAAGCCATGAGTCTAGAACTTTGTCTCACTAAAGTATTATCAATGGGGCACCAAACACTCATACAAGTACCACAAAGGATAGGGTGAATGTAAATGCAATGTAATCTAGGAGTGAAAAATGAAAATAATAGAAATCATGCAAACTGAAACAAACAAATGACAACAGCGAATAAAAATGCAGGAATTAACCAGAAAAATGCCTGAAAATGTAGAATGAAATGTATAGGTGGACTGATTTGACAAGGATGGTGAATGAGTCCAACTATGAGATTTTTAGTTTTTTTCAGAAAATTTAAAATGATTTAAATTTTTTTCAGATGCCAATGAAGGATGCAAATGCAACTTTTTAGTTTTTTTAATGATATGTAATGTAAAAATGAAATCTAAATGAGTCTTTCACTAATGCAATATGAGAAACCCTAGGATGCAAAAACAAGACAATACCCTAATTGAATTTTGATGAAAATGAAGTCTAGGATGCAATATGAAATAGAAATCAGAAATGTAAAGTGTTCAATATGCAAGTTCACCAAATTGAGTTGTAGATTTTTGGCACCCTAATCCTTCCTAGCACTTCTAGGGTTTTTCACCTAAAAGGAGAAAGAAGGGCCAAAAGATCAAGCTAGGTTCACTCAAATTATACAATGTGTGATGAACTATTTAGACTAAATGGAATGATATCAATGCAACTAAATGAAAATTTTGACTGATTATGAATGCAAAACCTAAGAATTATGCAATGTTGGAAAAACCAATGATGTTTGCAAACATGGACTAAGAATGAAAAAATGCAAAACAAATTAGAAAAAGGTTGATTCAGAGTGCACTGGGAAGAGAATGGAGAATCTGTATATTATGAATGTTGTCTGAGATTATTGAAAATCACCAATTGGTTTCATTTTCCACTGATGGCGAATCAATTCTGCTTCAGATGAAAACTGTCAGAAAATGGTTTCTGAGTGTCGGGTTCCGGAATGTGAAAATTTTTGGATCTCTAGCCTTAAGGTGGGACTCATTCGCCATTGATGGTGAATAAGTCCTCTCCCAAAATTCTAAGAAATCAGGTGACAATTTTGCAACACCAAATCTGAGATTGTCTGCTTGTCGGGTTGACAAAGTTAATCCTATAGAAAATGGACAGAATGTCTTCTCCAAGCTTGAAATAGGTTATGATTGACTTGAAACACTTTTTTGACGTCTTTTCTACTTTTCAACACACGCACAATGGGGAAAAATGGTTAAGGGTTAGGGCAAAGGGATAGTATTTGGTCAAATCCCACTTTGGTAATCAAACCCTTAATGAAATGATGAAATGAAAGAGAAAGATAAACTAAAAACATGCAACTACTATCAACTTACCAAACCCTTGTTGAAGAAAATCTGAAGATGTATCAATGGTTTCCTTTGAATGCTTGATTGATGCTTTATTAGATAATGCAAAGTGCTCAAATGTTAATTGAATGGAAAGATTGCTTGAATGAGTTATGATATTGTTGGGGGATGTAAAATGAGGAGAGAAACACATATTTTATACACACTTGTGTCTTAGTAACTTGATGATACCTAATCATATGCTGACATAAGGTGATTTTAAATAAAAACCGGAAAGAAAATTTGAAATATTTTGAATTTTGAGCCAAGAGGGACTCATTCACCACCCATGGTGAATGGGTCCCACCTTGTACTTGAATGTGTGTGTTATAAATTAAGTTACATTTAATATTTTTTGTCGGGTTTACATTCAAAAACACACTTAATTAAGCCTTATAAGGGCATAAAGGGGTCAAATAAAGCATAAGGAAGGTGTAAATAGTGAAATTATGCCTAGAAAAGTGTGAAATCTTGTTACAAGACTTTACAATGCTTCAAAATGGGACATGATGATGAAGAAAAATATTATTTTAGGTGAATTGTAATGAATAGAGTCTAGAAAAGTGTAGAAATGTTTTACAACACTTCACAACACCTTCACAAGACGTCATAATTTGAATTTTAAGGACCTAATGTGAATTTTTAAACCACATTACATGAATAAATCAATGAAAAATAGATGAAGCATCAAGAGGAAATGCCTAAAAGACCATGAAAATGACAAGGGGCCATTTTTCTATGGCACATGAAGAAAAAGTAAAAATCCTTGTGAGAACAAAATTTCTTTCCAAAAAGGAGAAAGAGAAGGATTTAAGACCTTCTAAAAAAGATGTCCCATGATGATAGGAACATCAATATGAAGAACCCTTGAAGCATGTCTAAGTTATATACTCTACCTAAGATGAATTGGTGTTTGTTGGAATCAACAAATCTCCAAGAAATTTAGATCAAGACAAGAGATACAAAAAAATGCATGAGTAAACATATGAACACTAGTCAACCATGTACACAAATTCAATCAAACTCTATGAAGTTAAAAGTATAGATAGTACTATGATTAGGAGTACTAGAATCTCAAAAAATATAATCCATTGAAATAATCCCTCATACAAGAGATCAAGATATCTAGGGTTCATGAGACCTCCTAAAAAGAAGATTCCTGCATTGATTCATTGAAAGAAGCATTAGAAAAACATTGTCATAGTCCCCCCTTAATGGTAAGAGAATAAGAAGACAAACTAAAATTGAGCACAAGAATATGCAATGAATGTAGAGATGTACAAGAAACTAAAAAAATCTATGCATCAAGGCACACTCGCATGACGTGAGAATCGTGAGGATCAATTATTATGATGGAAAAGAAAGGAAACACACACCATGGGGTGATAATCACAAGGATCCAAAACTATGATGTAAAATCACGGTTCTATACAAGCCCCTATTACACTTTATAATTCAATGCAAGTATAAATTTACCTAATTCCCTCCATATAGAACACACATTTAGTTTTGTGGCACTTTCTATGAGTTCATTTACAAACTTATTTGTTGTTGATTTCTTACAATTTTATTTCACGAGGTGGATTAAGAAGACATAGATTACGCCATATCTTCCAAACCTCAAAAAACATAAAACTTAAAACTTAAAACTTCATTAAAATAACCCCCTTTTCATTTGCAAGTTATTACAACACGAAAAAAATCCCCCCTTTGGAAAATTCATTGAAAAAGAAAAAAATGACTTCTCTTTTACAAATTTTGAACTATGGTAGAAAAATCCACCTCTCCCTTTAAACACTTTCCCTTTTCCAAATTCATTGCAAAATAAAAAAAATGACTCCTCTTTTACAAATTTTTAACTATGGCAAAAAAAATTGCATCCCCCTTTAATAACTTTTGAATGATTGGGAAATTAATCTAAAATACTAACCAAAATATTAATTGATAGCTTAGCCAAAGGTAACCTGGGTTGGGCGGGTGGGGGTGGTGTCATATGTTATGAATTTAGGAGTTAAAACTTTAAATGTTGAGGAGGTGGTAGTTTCCTACCATTGTATCATCATAGCCAAGAATGTGGCTATATCCATCATGGTACTCAAATGTGATTCCAAAAACACCATAATGATGCTGAGTGGGATGGAAAATCCTTGTTGGTCTATTTGGGACCCCATCCTACTAGCTTGAAATATGATGATGTGAACCCTAGGAAATAGGGTTCCACCTTTTAGGAGATGGAACTAAGGGGCCTATTTCACTTTAGTTCATTAACTTAGACCAATATCTGTTAACTAATTAGCTTGATTGAGGAATGGGCTAGGATTACGATGGTTTCCTTAGGTATCATTAAAAGGGGGGTTCACCACTAAGAAAATGCTTAGAAAGGAAGAAATGAGCACAACATGAAAATCTAACAACATGAATTCGAAAATAGAATTTTAAAGCATGTAATTAGACTGATAAATAGAATTAAATAGAGAAGTACCTGGAGAAATGAAGATGACTAAGCAAGGCCTGAAAACCCTAAAAAATGCTAGTTGTAAGGTGTATTGGGACTCATATGCTAGACTTGGTGATTTAGTCCCAATATAGTGTTTTTGGGAAAGATCAACAACCTCCTGGTGACTACTCTGGATCTACAAAAACACTAGAAAAAGGGTGTATTGGGACTCATACACCCAAACTGTTGTGAAGTGTCTCGTTTTGTCGTGAAGTGTCCTAGGAGAAAAATTATAAAGTGAAACTTTATGATCCTTTGAAGATGGATCAAATAATTACTTTCCCATTGGTTTCATGAAAATAGGTTGAATATATTTCTTTAGATAAAATTTTATGTGAGTCTTAACAAATTTTAATGAAAACTTTTGAAACCTTGCAACTTTGCAATTTTGGCACTTTTAAATGCTTAAAATCCACTTTTTCTTCAACGTATAAATCTACAATCACACAAAGAGAGAGAGAGAGAGAGAAAGTGTTGTTTTGTTAGGGAATGGGGGTTATCCTTGGTCAAACCCTATTTTGGTAATCAAACCTTGAGATGAATAGAAATAGAATGAAGGAATGATGAATGAAAAAATAAGTTATGTTGCAACTTACCAAACCCTTGAATAAAAGGCTGCAATCTTGTATATAATGGCTAGCATGAATGTAGATCTTGACTTGAATTCTTTCTTGAATCGTGAGAACCTACATCACAAAATGTTAGCTCAAAAACAAACATGATGCACTAAATCTTTGACATGGGTATGTGCAGGATCATGATGGGTATGTGGCTGACGACTTTCTTTTTATCGAAAATTGATGAAATGAAAAGGGTTTTTAAAGGAGATTCTCAGCTTTCCAACAATACAAATTATTCTATACTTTTAATTAAACAAGTAATTATTATTCATTTTCTATTTGAATTATGACTAAAGTCCTGATTGATAGGTTAATTGAAAAACATCTATAGCTTTCAAACGGTATAACATTTTTTGAATCCAAAACATGTGTCACATTCTATGCTTCACATACTATAGGATTAAAAAAATAAAAAATTGAATTTCATGAAGTTTTGACCAAGTTAAGGTGGTCAGACATACAATTTTTTATATTTTTTTAAAGTTGTAATAAAAAATTCATAATTAATTATTTACTTGGGAAAAATTTACAAAAAAATATGCATCACATCGAGAAATGAATCCTCTACTTATATCTCAAATCTTATAAAAAAAATTATCATTTTATTGTGGTTAGGGTGGTCAAATAGACACCTACTTATTTTTTCCCTGAAATTTAAGTACTATTGCATTGAAATTTCAATTTCTCACCAAATAGATTTTATTATTATTAAACAAACCTAGTAGTTTAGAAACTATATTCAATTTTATACAGATTCTATTCTTACATATTTTTGAAATAATATAGATAACTTATTCAAATTTTTATGTCAAGTTGCCTAACTTTGATTTTTCTAATTTTTTTGCCACTTAAGGCCCTGTTTTTTCCATGATGATCATGCACATACCCACATGATGCTTGAATATTGAATGTTTCAATAATCTTCTAAAAGTTTTCCCTTCAATTCCTTCTTGAATACTCTTGAATACTCGACAATGCTCTTGTGAAAGTACTCTTGATTGCTTATGGAATTGTAGTAGGAAACTATGTAAACTACCCTTCTATTTATACTTATTAATGCCAAATTTCTTGAAATTACAACACTACAATCTGACATTAGATCTAGGAGAATAAAATCCCACCAAGAATTGAATTCAAAAAAGGTCTTGGTTAAAGCGAGACTCAAACACCAGTTTTGGTGTATGAGTCCCACTAGCTAAAAACCAAGACACAAATTTCTAGGAGTGTCTTGTTTAAGGTGAAAATTGAAATTAGGTCCCAAGACCTAGGTGGGACTCATATGCCCAAGGTGGCGTATTAGTCCTAGATCACAATATCTAGAAAACATGACTCAAAACATTGAATTATGACTGGTTATTTGCTAAGTGTCACGATTATCCACAAAAATATGCATCTAATTAGGCTTGTGGATGCAATATAGGACCAATTAGAGCATAAAGAAGCCAAATTAATTAATAAAGCCCTAGATTAGTGTGAAAGTGTAAAGATAAACTTTACAACACACTAAATAATGCACAATTAGGTCCATTTAGTTTAAGAGGGACCTAGATTTAATGTGAATGTGTAAAAAACATCACAGCACTAAATCAAGGCAACATTAGGCTTAGTTTTAAATATTACTTATTCTAAAATTAAATGTGAAAAAGGGATACTTTTTCCTACATTGCATGATGAATATTAATAATTGTAGATCTATTCAAATGTTTAGAGTAGGGAATAAAGTGATAGATACTCTTGCAAACTTGGGATATTTCACATATGAACTCATTATTTGGCATAATATTCCTCTTATCCCTAGACATGTGCATGAATTTCCTTCTAATGATGAAAAATTATAGTAACCTTGAGCTTGAGCTAGACTCCTTGTTAGCTCCTTTGGATAGCTAGTATGGATTGTATTTATGGTAATCCATCTCTCTCAGATAGTATTTTCATAAGCCTTCTCATCTTTGGCTTATGCATTTCTAGTGACGAAAAAATATCCCTTTTTTTCACTTAATTTGGGAATAATTAATATTAAAATGAGCCTAATGTTGCCTTGATTTAGTGTTTTAATGTGTTTTACACATTCACATTAATGAATAAAAGGAAAATGGGTGCTTTATGGACTAGGTTGTAGAACACCACTTTCCTCCTATTATCATTCAAAGATGTCCTAGGATCCCAAATTGGATTGACTATTCAATAGTTTATTTTTGGGTATCTATGTGCTTCTCTAGCTCTTCTAGGGTTTTTCACCTAAAAGGAGAGAGATAGGTCCCAAAAATGCTAAGGGTTCATTCAAATAATGTTATGTGTGATGTCTGTACAAAATGAATTAAACTAAATGCAATTGAATGATCTAAATAGATGAATTTGAATGCAAAAGTGAGATTTATGTTATGTTTGAAAACACATTGTGATATGAAAACAATGAAGTAGATGAATAAATAATGTAAAAAAAAAAGAAATAGGAAGAAACAAAGTGCACCTGGACAATATCTAGTGAATCTATAATGTTGAGGATGTTGGTTGAAATAACTTATTTTTCACAGTGGGACTCATTCGCCCAGGGTGGCAAATTAGTCCTACTAGTGAAAAAGCGTCGGAAACAAGTTTCTGACATTCGGGATCTAGAATCTAACAAAATTCATATTTTCAATCCTAAGGTGGGACTCATTCTCCACTAGTGGAAAATCAATCCTCTCCCAAATTTCTAAAAAAGAAAGGGACAACTCTACAACACCAGATCTGTAAATCACTGATTGTCGGTTTGTCGAAGTCAATTCTGCAGGAAACAAACATAAAACCTTCTCCAAGTTTGAAATAAGAATAAGTTGACTTGAAGAACCTAGTTGAATTTTTCTCCACTTTTCAACAAAAAAATTCTTGTTAAATATGTATACCTATGTCTACAAACACACACGAAATAAGGAAAAATGGTTGAGGGTTAGAAAATAGGGGTTTTCCTTGGTCAAACCCCACTTTTCGTAATAAATTTTTTAATGAAATAATGAAATGAAAGAGAATGAAAAACTAATAACATGCAAATGCTATCAACTCACCAAACCCTTAATAATACAAGTCTAAAGTAATGCCAATGGAGGATGCTCCAAAGTGCTTGAATATTGCTTGAATTGATGTTGTAAGATGCTTGAATGCTTAGATGTGTGAATGAATGCTTGAATGAGTGAGGAGATGTAAAATGAGGTGAAAATTTCCTATTTATACACATTTGTGCCTTGGTTAACCACTCATACCTCATCACAGGCTGACATTAAGTGATTTTTAATAAAAACCCGAAAGGAAAATTTAAATTTTTTGAATTTGGGGCCAAGGGGGACTGATTCGCCACCCATGGCGAAAGGTCCCACCTAGGACCTGAAAACAAGTGTCAAGAATTATGATGTATTTGATGTTGTTTGTCAGGATAATATTCAAAAATAGACTTAATTAAAGCATATGAGGGCATAAAGGGGTCAAATAAGTCATAAGAAAGGGATAAATAGTGAAGTTGTGCCTAGAAAAGCGTAAAATCTTGTTACAAGACTTTACAACACTTGAAAATAGGACTTGATGATGTGTAAAAAGGTGACTTTTAGGTGAATTGTAATGAATAGAATCTAGAAGAATGTAGAAATGTCTTACAACACTTCACAACACCTTCACAAGACGCCGTTATTTGAATTTTAGTACCTAAATATGCATGTTGAAGCCATGTTACATCATAAAATCAAATCTAAATATATAAAATACCATGAAACAAGACCTAAAAGGCCATGAAAATGACAAGGGGCCATTTTTCTACAACACATTTATCCCCCACTTTAGTGAGAGGATGAACCTGCTTCAAACTCTCACTAAAGTAGCCATGAACATCGAGAAGAGGGTTTGAATGCACTAACGTTAGGAAGATGGAATGACAACGATCAAGAGAGATGATAAAGCCCCTAGGATGAAGATGCCATGGCAAACTAAGCATAAGAACAAAGGAACACACAAGTGTTGAGAATCAAATGAAGCTTGGATTGCCAATCCAACTAGTTGTGGATTAGATCTCGACTAATTGTTTGAAAAAGAGAATGCATACTCACTCTGGGGTGATAGAACACATGATGATCCACTAGGTGAGAAGGCCCGAAGGCAAGTTGCATTATGCAAGGTGGAAAAATGAAAAAATGAACAAAATGTAAAATGTAAAAGATGTTCCAAGGATTCTTGTTAAGTTTATGGAAGGTCAGTCACTTAAGGAACATTTTGCCTAGTGTCTCCAAGAGAGGACCAATCAAAGAATAATATATTCACAACTTAAGGGATGCAGTGCATCACATTAGGTCACTAATAGGAATGTAATATGCTAAGATAGATCACAATTATGAAGGACATAATACCCAACATTTGTCATCGAAAACGTGACAAATGCATCATATAAATGACAAGGCTACATTAGGAACCAAGAATGAAAATGAATTATGGTAATCTATGCCCCCCACTTTAAAGGAATTTCTACACATCATTCTGTGAGCAATTACTTTAAAGTAGAGAAGCAAAGAGAATGAAAAAGGAAAATAAGACATGAGAGCTAGCTCAAAAAGCCCTATGCCATGTCATATGTTTCAAAGTTAGGCTGTGTCAAGTCAAGGAAAATGAAAAATAAAGAAAGGGAGTTGCCCCCTAGAAAAGAGCACACCAAACGCATAAGGGATCTATGGATTTGGGGTCAGTATGTTCATTGCTGCAATGTTTTTATGAAAGAGCTCGAAACTTTCGTTATTCCCCAAAGCGTATAGAACTTGAAGAATGACACAAAGAGAGTGAAAACAAATGTAAAGGAAAGTCCATTTTGGGTCAACATGGAAGATACATTGTGGTCTCAACACTTTGCATCATCCCCAAAAAGGAAAACACAAGAAAAAGAGAAATGAAAATGAAAAGGTGAAAGAAAATGAAAAAGTTTTTGGGTCAACATGGAGACATTGCGGTCTCAGTGCTTTGTTTCATCCCCAAAAGTAAAACACAACACAAAAAGAGAAAAATACAGGGACCTTTTGGGTCAAGATGGAAGAGACATAGGGCGGCTCTACACTTTGCGTCATCCCCAAAAGGAAAACACAAAACAAAAAGAGAAAAAGACAAGGCATGATGATTAGAAGAATAGAGGTACGAATAGAAAAAGTGTAAAAAGAGAAGGAAAATCAAACACACGATACAGGGGAGCACAATACACACATGAAAAGGAAAAAAAAAAGGAGAAAAAAAGAACAGAAAAACAAAAAGAAAAACGCTAGTTAGGTGAGTGCTAGTCAACCATCTTACAAGTCATCCACCTCCTAATCATGTTCAATGTAATGCGAGGGTGATTGACTATCCAAAGGAAGAATTGCAAGCACCGAACTAGGAGTGGTACTAGGTTCTTCACTTGATGGAGAGGATTTATCATTTAAGCTCACTATAGATGAAAATAAAGAGTTTAGATTATTGTGTATTTATTCATCTATTTTTGCAATCTTTACATCATCATCGTCATCAAGATTGATGACAACGGGAGGACAAAGGGTGATTTCTAAGGATGGATGTATCAAAATTTGTGGTTGTTGGATTGGTTTTAGGTTGTTGTGAAGGTTGTATTGGACTATCATGTAGCGGGTCAAGAGAAGGAGGGTAGTCATTTATTAGTTTTCTCAAGGGCGAAAGTTGATTTTCTTTATTTCCTTCTATGCCACACTGACGAGCAAGGAGACGACGACGATGCCGATGTTCCTGAGCACTGTGGTTTCATTTAATTATGTTTTGGAGATGTTGATGTGTAAGAGCGGATTGAGTCAACATAAGTTCTTCTATTTCTGAAGAAGGAAGAACAAAATAAACTGAAGAAGATAGGTCAACCACTTTCTCTTTTTCTTTATACACTTGCTTAATGCAAGGAGTTAAGACAAGATTTTTTCCATTTTCCCTTGGTCATTTAAACGATGGAAGGGAAGTGTCTAAGGGTGGTTGTTCAGGAGGTTGTATGGTTTGCTCAATGTATGACTCATGTTGTAGCATGGTTTCATCTATGATAGGAGGTGCAGAAGTGGATGGGGACATGCCACAAAGAGATAATTTAATTATTATCTTGGCTTTGAACTTTTGGTAGGCTATGAAAAAGAAGTCCTTTCAAGGGGTGATAGGTTCCATGGGTTCAGGCCAAAAGGCTTCTAAGGAAAAATTTCCTTTAGAGGATAGCAGATTAAATCCACTATGGTGTTCAGTAATATTTCATTGCCATGTAGAAACTTCAAACACTTGTGAACAACTCATGGGACCGCTCTCATCGAGTGAAGCCAAGGGTGGCCTAGTCGTAAACGAAATTGGTCAGATTATGGAATAATTGAAAATGTTACCTCTAGAGTTTTAGGTCCTATTTATAGAGGGAGTACGATCGATCTGATTGTAGGGCACACAAAGCCAGTGTGTTTTTTAATCCATGCAGTTGGTTTATTATAATTATCTTGATATAGGTCATGTAATACTAGAAACTCCTTAGTAATCATGTTCTCACCACAAGCGAGATCTATTAATATCCCATTAGTGGGATTATCATAGATTCTTCTAGCTATGTAGAGAGGTCCATTACAAAGTTTTTGTAGTATTTCTTTAGCAAAAAAAGTGATATCAAGAGATTTATTGTTTTAGACCTTACGAGGATCTATTGTAGCCACGATGTTCCTGAGCACTGTGGTTTCATTTAATTCTGTTTTGGAGATGTTGATGTGTACGAGCAGATTGAGTCAACATAAGTTCTTCTATTTCTGAAGGAAGAACAAAATAAACCGAAGAAGACAGGTCAACCACTTTCTCTTTTTCTTTATACACTTGTTTAATGCAAGGAGTTAAGACAATATTTTTTCCATTTTCCCTTGGTCATTTAAACGATGGAAGGGAAGTGTCTAAGGGTGGTTGTTCAGGAAGTTGTATGGTTTGCTCAATGTATGACTCATGATGAAGCATGGTTTCATCTATGATAGGAGGTGCGGAAGTGGATGGGAACATGCCATGAAGAGATAATTTAATTATTTTCTTGGCTTTGAACTTTTGGTAGGCTATGAAAAAGAAGTCCTTTCGAGGGGTGATAGGTTCCATAGGTTCAGGCCAAAAGGCTTCTAAGGAAAAACTTCCTTTAGAGGATAGGGGATTAAATCCACTATGGTGTACAGTAAATATTTCATTGCCATGTAGAAACTTCAAACACTTGTGAACAACTCATGGGACCGCTCTCATTGAGTGAAGCCAAGGGTGGCCTAGTCATAAATGAAATTGGTCAGATTGTGGAATAATTGAAAATGTTACCTCTAGAGTCTTAGGTCCTATTTGTAGAGGGAGTATGATCGATTTGATTGTAGGGCACACAAAACCAGTGTGTTTTTTAATCCATGCAGTTGGTTTATTATAATTATCTTGATATAGGTCATGTAATACTAGAAACTCCTTAGTAATCACATTCTCACCACAAGCGAGATCTATTAATATCCCATTAGTGGGATTATCATAGATTCTTCCAGCTATGTAGAGAGGTCCATCAGGAATTTTTTGTAGTATTTCTTGAGGAAAAAAAGTGATATCAAGAGATTTAATGTTTTGGACCTTATGAGGGATAATGTCTATTGTAGCCATGATTTGATCCATAGGATTATTGTTAGGAATAAGTGGAGGTAAATCATGTTGTTCATTGTTTGTATCAACAATCATTACATCAGTATTTAAAGGTTTACTAGCCTTGACAAATGAAGTAGTGTGTTTAGGCATGGGGTTGGTGAAGTTTTGAAAATTTTGGTTAGGGGGTGCCACAGACCTATTGCTTTGATCATTAACACCCATAATGGTTAAATGTCTCAAATAAATGAGGTTTTGAACTAGATGTTTTAGACGCTTGTAGTTTTTGGTGTCATTTCCATTTTGGCGATGAAAATGACAATAAGCAATAGATTTAAAAGTGGGTGGTAATGGCTGGTTTGGATCAAGTGGTCTAACAGGTGGAAAAGTGAGCATGCATTGTTGAATTAACTAGTTCATTGTATTATGTAGGGTGTCGGGTAGGGGAGTAAATTGTCTCTTAGGATCCCCATAATGATAAGAAATTGCTTCCTTAACATTTTCCACTTGACTTTGAATTTGTTGTGTTGGTTGCAGTTGAGATTTAGGCGAAAGATTAAACTATAAGAAACCTCTATTTGGTTTGCAAAATTTTTTATTGTTATTGTGGTTTGGATTGTTGTGTCCAAGTTTTTCAGCTCGGTGAGAAGTGGATTTTGAATCACAACATGAAACTGAGTTATGGTATTCACTCAAGGTTGTGCATAAATGCATAAACGAAGGGAATCTCATCAAAGTTAGCTTATCCTAAAGATTTGTGTGTAAGTTTTCAATAAAAATATTTTGTAGATGTGCATCAGGAATCTTGACATCTATTTGAACATACAAGGATTGGTATCGTGAGATAAAATCCATGACTTTTTCATCTGTGTTTTTTCTACATCACATGAGGTCAACCATTGTCTTCTTAGGTGTCATGTGAACTTGAAAGTTACTCATGAAAGCATCCACAAGTTCATTGAAGAAGCAGATGGAATGATTAGGCAAGTTAGAAAACCACTCTAATGTAGTATCTTTCAAAGTCCTTGGAAAAAGTTTGGCTAAAATTTTCTCATCTAGGACAAAATCACTACATAAAGTTGCATAAGCATTAACATGGTTGATAGGATCCCCTTTACCTTTGTATTTCTCAAACTGAGGCATTTCTATCCCTTGTGGCATATGGATGCATAATATTTATAAGGATAAGGGGCTGCTACAAACATGATATGTGGGTTGAGTTGTTTGACCTTGACTAATGGTGGAAAGTTGATGTTGCATGGAAGAAATGGTGGTAAGGAGTTGTGAAAGAATAGGGTCAGGGTATTTAGTTTGAGATGGAAGAGAAAATGGTGATGGAGTGTAAGTGATGTGAGGGGAAGTGAAAGGAATACTAAGGGGTGTGAAGGTGGTGGAAGGGACTTACAACGCCATAAGAGAAGTAGGAATGCTAGGTTGAATTGCAAAGGAAGGAGCCACATAACTAACCTGTTGCATAGTTGTAGGACTTGCAGATTGATATAAGTTGGTATAGATGCTATGGTTGAAGGGGGAGCAACTTGAGGTCCTCCTTGTCTTACAAGAATTTTTGTGGATTGGGTATTAGAAGAGGCATGTTTATTGTAAATCTCAACAATTTTCTTCATCACTTGCAAGCCATCATCACTTTCAATTAAACAATGAATATTGTCAATGGCAGGTATGCCAGTTGTGGAAATTTTTTCAAGTGTCAAGTCTTGTTGTAAATGGGAAAATTCTTCATGAATACTAATGATCTTGTCTTGAGGAAGAGATTTGTTTTGTGTGTCAACATTCATTGGATGGAAAGGTGAAGGCATGGAAGTGGTATGATCAATGCATAATGCACCATTGTCCATACTAGGAGTAGGAGCTCTTCAGATCCCAAGGTCCACAATGAAAGTGCTATCGTGGGAAGCCATGAGTCTAGAACTTCTTCTCACTAACGTATTATTAACGGGGAACCAAACACTCATACAAGTACCACAAAGGAGGGGTTGAATGGAAATGAAAGGTAATCTAAGATGTCTAAATGCTAATAATAGAAATGTTGCTAAGTATAACAGAGAACTCAATATAGAAAATAGAAATGCAGGAAAATGCCAGAAAGATGTCAGAAATGTTGTCTAAAAAGTGCAGAGGGACTGATTCACCTAGGGTGGCGAATGAGTCCCAGTATGCATTTTTTTTGTGTTTTGAAGAAATTTTAAAAGGATTTTAATGTTCTACAGAATGTAACTAAGGATGCAGATTGAAATTTTTTTGTTTGTTCAATGGGATGCAATGAAAAAATGAAATCTAAATGAAGTTTTCACTAATGCAATATAAAAGGTCCTTGAATGCAAATACAAAACAATGTCCTAATTGAACTTTGATGCAATATGTGAATGAAGTCAAAAATTCAAAGTGTTAAAAATGTAGGTTCAACAAAATGAACTATTGATTTTTGGGTATCTATGTGCTTCTCTAGCTCTTCTAGGGTTTTTCACCTAAAAGGAGAGAGATCTAGGTCCTAAAAATGCTAAGGGTTCATTCAAATAATGTTTTGTGTGATATTTTCTAAACTAAATGAAGTAAACTAAATTCAATTGAGTGATCTAAATGGATGAATTTGAATGCAAAAGTGAGATTTAAGCTATGTTTGAAAACACATTGTGATCTGCAAACAATGAAGAAAATGAATAAATAATGGAAAACAAAAAGAAATAGAAAGAAATAAAGTGCACCTGGACAATATATGATGAATCTAGAATGTTGAGAATACTGGTTTAAATCATTGATTTTTCATAGTGGGACTCATTTTTCCAGGGTGGTGAATTAGTCCTACTAGTGAAAAAGTGTCAGAAACAAGTTTTTGATAGTTGGGATCCGAAACCTAACAAAATTCATATTTTCAGTTCTAAGGTGGGACTCATTCACCACTGGTGACAAATCAATCCTCTCGCAAATTTGTAAAAAATCAGTGGAGAACTCTGCAACACTAGATCTGGAAATTGTTGATTGTCGGGTTGCCAAAGTCAATCCTATGAGAAACAGACATAAAACCTTCTCCAAGCTTGAAATAAGAATAAGTTGACATGTTCTCCACTTTTCAACACCAAAATGCTTGTTAAATTTGGATACCTAGGTCTACAAACATACATGGAATAGGGAAAAATGGTTGAGAGTTAGCAAATAGGGGTTTTCCTTGGTCAAACCCCACTTTTGGTAATCAAAATCTTAATGAAATAATGAAATGAAAGAGAATGGAAAACTAATAACATGGAAATGCTATCAACTCATCAAACCCTTAATAATGCAAGTGTGAAGTAATGCCAATGGATGCTCCAAAGAGCTTGAATATTGCTTGAATTGATGCTGTAAGATGCTTGAATGAGTGAGGAGATGTAAAAAGAGGTGAAAATTTCCTATTTATACACACTTGTTCCTTAATTAACCATTCATACATCTTCATAGACTGACATAAAGTGTTTTTGAATAAAAACCCAAAAGGAAAATTTAAAAATTTTGAATTTGGGGCCAAGGAGGACTCATTCGCCACCCATGGCGAATACCTCCCACCTAGAAGCTGAAAAAAAGTGTCTAGAAATATGTTGTATTTAATGTTGTTTGTTGGCATAATATTCAAAAATACACTTAATTAAAGTATATGAGGGAATAATGGGGTCAAATAAGTCATACAAAAGGGATAAATAGTGAAGTTGTGCCTAGTAAAAAGGTTATTTTTAGGTGAATTGTAATGAATAGAGTGTAGAATAATGTAGAAATGTCTTACAACACTTCACAACACCTTCAGAACACGTTATTTGAATTTTAGTACCTGAATATGCATGTTCAAGCCATGTTACATCATAAAATCAAAGCCAAATATATCAAATACCATGAAACAAGACCTAAAAGGCCATGAAAATGACAAGGGATCATTTTTCTATGGCAGAACTATCAACCCCACAAGGTGAGTCAATTCTCAATAAGGAAGACCTAGGAAGGGGTTCTTTAAGCTCTTAAGTGTTCACCACCAAGCAAAAGCCTTGAAAAGACAACTTAACTTTCAACTCACAAAACCTAGTAATGTAAGCCAGATAATGAGTGCAAATTTTGAAATTATGCTACACCAAGTTAGGAGGTATGTATCTAGGAAGTGAGGAAATGTGATAAGGATTCCATAAATGTAAAAATGTTGTCAAAAAGTTCAATGGAGGACTAAGACACATTTACGGTTGTCTTAGTCTTGCTACTGATTTTTGGGGGAGATAAAAAATCTTTCGATGCTGAATCAAGATCCAAAAGAATCTCTGCAAAACACCCTTGGGAGGAATAAGACGGCCTTACTGTTGTCTTAGTCCCATTTGGATTTTTTGAAATCTCTGAATGTGGTCCTAAGCTCTAAGGTCCTAAATCTTTCAGATTTGGTTTGTAGGTGAGTTTTCATGAAGATGACAACTTTGGAATGCAACTTTGCAACTTTGAAAAAATTTCACTTCAAATGATCTTCAAGTCTTTAACCTAAATCTGTAAGCACAAATATGCAAGAGGCAAAAAACTTGTTGATTGTTAGTAAATGGGGATTCACCTTGGTGAAACCCCTTGTACGTAATTAAACCAAAGGATGAAATGAATGAAATGTAGCATGAAATGTGAAATATGTAAATATCACCTTGGATGATATCTTGTGAAGCAAATCTGCAATCTACCATATAGTTTCCATGAAGAATGTAGATCTTGGATCCTCTGATATGATGTGAACAATGATTGCAAATAGATTTTCAATGCTACATCCAAAATATTGGCTCAACAACATGAATGGATGCACTAAACCCTTGACATGATGCTTGAATCTTGATGATGGCTCCAAATGCTTGATGAATTGCTCTTGAGTGCTCTTATGGACTCCAATTTTCAATTAGGAATGTTCTCACAAAAGTCTTGATTTGAAATGAGTGAACGAACCTTGTATTTATACTTATTCATGCTTAATATCCCAAAATTACACAACAAAAAGCCGACATATGAATTCATTAATTAAAGGAGGCTAAATCTTGCCAAGATTTGAAATTAAATCCTGAAAAATAATTCAAGGACTACTAAGATTCCCTAGGTGGCATCTTAGTCCCAAGTCACAAAAACTTGGGGCACAGACTCCAAAAAGGGGCCTATTTAGGTGGTTTCAAAATCAAGGTCCCAAGACCTTTGGGGAACAAATACGCCCTAGGTGGTGTTTTAGTCCTGACCCAAAAATGAGGGACACTCAGAAAAAAATCATTAAATTATCATTTATCCACTGATGTTTTTTGGGATTAGAGACAAAAATATGTAGTTTATTAGGCTTGTGGATGCAAAATAGGACCAATTAAGACATAGATAAGGATAAACAAAGAAAGGGGGGCCCAAAAAAGTGTGAAAATGCAAGGGTATGCGTTTTACTACATTAAATTTAGCCCCCACTTTAGTGAGAGGAGGAACTTGCTTGAAAATCACACTAAAGTAGTCAACCATGCAATCAAGAGGGGTTCAAATGTACAAATGCTAGTAAGATAGGATGATAATAACCAAGAGGGGTGATCAAGCCCCCAGGATCAAGATCCTATGACAAACCAACATAGGCACAAAGGAACACACTTGAGGATGATATATGAAGCCATAACTAGATCACAAACATACACCATCAATGATAGTGAAAAGAAAAAGGAAAAAGAAAAAGAAATGGATCAAGCTTCAATTGGTCATCCAACGCATTGTGGACCAGGTCTAGGTTGTTTTTCCAAAAGGAATATTTACAAGTGGAATACGCTATCCACTATGCAAACAAAAAAAGCGCTCACAAGGGCTAGTGAAGCTAGTTATTCACTAGGTGAGCCCTAGGAAGTCCATATCAACATCATACCCCCATGACTTACAAAAATGCAATGCAACAAGAAAGAAAGATGTTCAAAGGGGTTTTTCTTAGTTCGCGCAAGGTCTTATCTTAGGGAACATTGTTCTTAATGTCTTGAAGAGATGACAAGTCAAAGAAATATCATGCTCTCGGAGGAAATCAAACACAATGAAACCACCAAGAAAAGGATGCATTGCATGAAGAAAGAAAATGGCACAATGAAACATGAGTTTCGATGTATACCTCCACTTTAAAGGAGTTGCTAACACCATTGTTGTGAGAAATTACTCTAAATTAGAAAAAGGTAAGAGAGCTTATTCGGAAATCCCTATGCCAAGTCATATATTTTTGATAAGCTACATCATGAGAAAGGTAGTATGTCAGATGTGATCCAACTTAAGGCATGTCGTCCACATCCCAAGCTTTCTCTTATATGTACATGAAAGGCGGTCAACTAGGAAAAAGAGATAATGACAAGTTACATATGAGGACAAGGATACTTAACCCCTTGCCCCTACTTAGTGTATGACAAGCGTGAGCCAAAATGATTGATGAGAAAAATGCTAGAGTGAAAATTAGTATCAAGTAGAGGAATTAGGTGCCCCCACTTAAGGCAAAGAACCAAACTCCTTAAGATGTTGGATTTTACTACTCAAAGTCTTACATTCATTAGTAGAATAACCATGAACTCTATGATATGCACAAAACGAATTTTTTTAGTATAATTTATTTCATGTTCTTGTAGGGAGGGATAACAAATGATCTTGGACAATTCCCAACAAGATACTTTCTTGATCAAAAGTAGGATATGTTCCTTTATTTGCGTAAGATTTCATACACACACTAAAGGCTTTAGATGAAAGTGGAGATAAAGGTGCTAAACCTAGATCTTTCTTGAAAAACTATTGTATTTCCATTTTATTTGTGTGTTCATTGTATCTATGTGTAGGAGGAATATTGTATCCAATACCATAACAATCTTTCAATTCAGATGAAGGGGGTTTATGCTTCTGAGAAGGATTGGTTTCTTCATGAGAACAAAAATCATTTTTAAAGTTATGTGTCATTCCTTCATGAGGGATGTGTGTTATATAGCTCCCATCACCACCATGGGGTAATGTTGTAGAATTAAGTTGAGCGAATGAAACACAAGATTGTTTTGTTTTAGATTGTGAAATGTTGCAGTATCCTATAAAGGGAGGTGTAAAACCCCAATAATCATTAGAACTCGTATCTAAAAATGAATCATTGAAATATGACTCTTTGGATTTCGAGGGTGATATTTTGGATTCTTTATTGAAAGGAGGCATAAAATATAACGACCCCCAATTATCACTAAAGAGGTTTTTTTTAGGTGAAGGATTAGCATCAACTTGTATAGGTTCACCTTTTGATTTTGGAATGAAATTATTATGAGAGTTGTAAGTGTTCTGATCATATGATTCATAGCTTCGTTTATCTGATTCAACCATGTATATCTTGTTGTTGTATTCAAATTTCATTGTATGGTGGATAGTAGAGGGGACTCCTTTCATAGCATGAATCCATGGTCTCCCTAGGGGAAGATGGTATGAAAGAGGTTCTGGCATGATATGGATAGGCGTAGGAAATAGTATAGGCCTGAACTCAATAGGTAATGTGATCATTCCTAGTGGTTTCCTATTAACATTTTCAAAGCCACAAATATAAACATCATTAAGTTGAATGGGCCTTTTGTCTATTCCAATTTTTTCTAGGAGTTCCATGCTACAAACATTAATTTTAGGTTTGTTGTCTATGAGAGTGTCCCTAATAGTACAGTTTCATTAATGATTGCCTTTATCATCAAAGCTTAATTCTTGTTTTGAATCTCAAGTGAGGGTAATCCATGTTTAGGGAATGTGATTTTTGATTGTGTGACTTGTGTGGGATGAAACAAGGATGTTAAATTATTCAATTTCATAGAAGCTTGGATCTCCTCCTTCTTTATTTGTAATATTTATTGAAATAGAAACTTGTATGTAGGTGATAGTTGAATGAGTTGCCATATGGATATATTAGAAGGGGTTTTCTTATGATCTTCAACTATATTAGGAAAATATGAATTGTAATGCCCCGTCTTATAACCTAAGGAAAGTTGCAATTGTGTATAAAAGTGAAATAATTTTTTTTTTAAAGTAATAATATTAACTTAACTAGTTGCATACATTCACTAAGTTATGTGATGTTACACTACTTGAGATTCCATAGACGACTTTAATATTTAGCATTACATATATTTAATTTAAAATAAACATAAAAGTAAGCATTGCATATCATTTGAATTCCATACATGAAAGTATTAAGTACAAATATGATTTCTTACATTGCATTTGAAAATATATTACAATACTCATTCATCTGATGAGGTAGATCAATAATGGTTACAATTACATTTTACCAATGTTCACCTCATAAACAATTGAGGGATGTTTCAAATACAAGATTTACAATAATGCAATAAAGAAAGTACATCTATATATCCAAGTATGAGCTCTCCATCCACGAAGCTCTCGTTACCATGATCATAAACTAGGGACCCAACAGAGTAAGGTGCACGTTCCACCGAACCATGTGGTACCTGTAAGTCTAGCCCCCATGCTAGGAGATAGTAATATGGTTACCTAGACATAACCTATTCACCCTAGACACAAGTACTTAACTAACTGATGGTTACATTGCTTCCAGAGTTAATAAAATCAAACATGCTAAGTACACAAGGTAAACTGTTATTTTAGGTGGAGTGTCATCAAAATGTTGTAAAGGTTACCCTGGTGTTTCTTCCTAGGTTCCGACCCCCAACTTGGGTTACCCTGGTAACCTCTTACGAAACTCGGCCCCATTTGCAAACTATTGTGAAATAGAATATCTTTTAAGGTAACAAGATATCGATTTTCCATTCCAGGCCTTCTAGAGTCTATAAGCAAGGCATAATAATCTTATTAAATATTTTAATCTAACTACTATGTTGTTTAGTTATCATTGACTTACTAACTCTTTATAAGTTACCCTGACACCACTTTGTGTGTCAGCCCTCACACAGAGCCACTCCCCTAAACATAACAAAGGAATTCTAAGTTTCCCTGACTAAGGTATACAAGGTGCACAAAATTAAATCATATAATAACATATGACACTCAATGGTCATTCAATCTTTTATTCATAAAACTATGTGTCAATACACCATACTATAACACGTACATTACCCTAGTCAACTCAAGAATTGCATTTCATCAATAACAACACCCTGACTCTACAGATCATTCTAGAAGACTTGTACATCTAAGACATTCCCAATTTTCCCAATAAGAACACGATTAAAGCAAATCAAGAAAAAAAAAATGTCTACTATTCAGATTTACTAAATCCAGTCATTCAAAAGAATTAGAAAGAAATTATAGCAACTTAATTGTAATTCTTTTCTCAATCAATAAAGAAAATAACATTATTTAATTCTAATTTTAAATTTCACAACTTCACTTATCAATATCAATCAAATTTCCTTTTTTAACCTTTCTGTTATAAATCTAACTGATATTATTCCTAACATAAATTTATACTCAAAAGAAATTACTTATTTCAAAACTAAAATAAATGTAAATTTAAAAATTTGCTTAAATAAATGTATATATATGTATATATATATATATATACATATATACATATATATGTATATATATATATATATATATATATATATATATATATATATATATATATATTTATATATGAATAAATATGATTAAGTATTGAAACCCTAAATCGAAATTACATTCGAGTTATTGAATATTCGAAATTCCATTTTTCTTTATAGTTCACAAGGGTTTTTATGCACTTTACATATTACTGTGTTACATACATAGAAATTCGTTTAAAAACAAAGAATCAAAATTCATAGTAATTAAAATTCTTTTTTTTTTTTAATTGAAAAACATCAATATCCAAAGCAAGGGTTTAATGGCTATATACCCGCACACAACCGGTTGTGTAAGGACGCGGCTGTGTGGGCAGCCTGAGCACTACCTGTGTGGGTGGCGCTGGCTGCCTCCACAGCCGTCCCCTTCATGGGCGGCTGTGGGGAAAGCCCATTGCCTCTTTCCCAACTAAATAAAAATATTTTTTATACCTAAAATAATTTAAACAAAACAAACGAATTTTCCCATTCGTTTATCAGATTTTAATTCTGAGAATCTCATATGACATTTTTTTCCAATACAGCGATTTCGAAAATTTCTTTTAAAGAATATAAAAATTCACAATACAATTTATATATGAAAATATATATATGTATAAACATATATATATAAATATAAATTCAACAATATTTTCATATGGAAAAATTTAGAAAATTTCTACAGGTTTGTAGTTGGGGAAATTGAAAAATTTCAACAGTACGCATAAAATTTTTCCCCAAAAGAATTCTAATTTTTAATTCCAGAGGTTTAAATTTCATTTTCCCATATATATATGATTTCCCTTCACTCAAACATATTTTCTACAGAGAGAAAACTACAAATCCCTACAGAGAATAAACAGTAAACAATTTTTCCCGAGAAATACAAAGATTTTAATCAAGTGAAACTTCTTTTTACAAGCATTCTTTTCAACAGCAAACAAATTATAAATCACAAAGGAAATACCTATTTTCCTTAGCTTCAAAAATCTGTCTACAGAAGAGAGCCTCTATTGCCTATTGAGTGCAATTCTTTAAAGCTTCTCCAGAAAACCCAAATTCACAAAGAAAGCTAAAACCAACCAAAGAAATCTTCCAAAATATGCAACAATTCACAGGAAATCACAAATTCTTCTCAAAATCCATTTTTAACAGCAGACTATATTTTTCATTTCCTGTGAAGAAAAAGGTAATCTTCTATTTCCCAAAATCCCAGATAATATCCGAGGAAATCTTCAACCAAAAGCAATAAATTCGCTGGCACACATGTCGAGAAGAAAATATCTTCCAACAACTTATGGGTAATTCTTTCTTTCCTCTTTTTCAAGATTTGCATGCCTTTTTTTAAAAAATAATTTAAAATTTTAATTTTCAAAAAATACTAATTTCCTTTTTCTTTATTTTATTTATTTATCTAACAATTAAAAATACCATTTCCCTCATATCAACCAATTTGAAATTTAAATCTATTCACATAATAAAGGTAACTTAATTTCATTAATTAATCTATTTAATTAAATAATTTAATCGCAATGATCAAATTACTTAACCAACAAACTAATTAATTAAATAAATAAAATGTAAAACTTATTTCTTTAACATTTAAAAATTAATTTAAATAAACAGTATATTAAAGCATAATAAACTATCATTAAATTGATAAAATTTTCCTTTCAAGCAATTGATCCTATCAGAGACAAACCGGACAACTAAAGACTCCAAACTAAACTGACGATGTATTGTGACTGGGTTTAAGACTATACTAGGATAAACCATGTTACTACCTCCCAATCAACATATTCGTTGAGTCTTGACACGCTCAGACCTAAGTAACCAGGTGGAGTTGGTGTCATGTACCTGCAATCCCGCAACCAAATAAATAACATGCATATATATATAATCCATTGTACAAACACACCATGTGGAGAAAATCACAGACATCACAGGGCACTCGCAAGAGAGTGATGCAACTTCGTTCTCCACACCAATACACATCACATCAAATTGACAAATTAAATAACAGTTAGTCCATCATAAACATATATATAGCAATAACATCTGAAGGAAATATCTACGCTATAACAAAGCATGTCAAAAATCAATTATCACCATACAATGTATCATCATATCATAAAGTGAATCCTCTATCACTCAAAATTAGTGATCAAAATATCCAAACCAAGGTACCAAATTCTAACAGTGTGAAAATATGCAAACATAAAACATAAGCATAAATGAAGGGGTACTACATCCTCCCTCCCTAGGATCAGGCTTTATCCTGAAAGCCTGCAAACAGATAGGGATAAAGTTCCCTCATGCGTGTCGCATCCTCCCAAGTAGCAGAAGCCTCATGGCTAGGATCCCATTGGACCCTCACCTGATCACTCTAATGAGGGCTCAGAGGGGGAGTAACCTGAGGGATTGGCCCTCGGCCTCCACCTCGACCTCTACCATAACCTCTACCACGTCATCTAGGCATGATCCTACACATGATCAATAACGAGTCTTAGATACTAAACAACTAAGACTAACAGATAGCGACACTATGTACTAGGTCAACCTAATGGGCTCATGATTACCCATAGCATCCAGTGTTAGAAACCTTTGCTCTGATACCAATCTGTAATGCCCCATCTTATAACCTAAGGAATGTTGCAATTGTGTATGAAAGTGAAATAATTGTTTTTTTTAAGTAATAATATTAACTTAACTAGTTGCATACATTCACTAAGGTACATGACGTTGCACTACTTGAGATTCCATAGATGACTTTAGTATTTAGCATTACATATATTTAATTTAAAATAAACACAAAAGTAAGCATTGCATATCATTTGAATTCCATACATGAAAGTATTAAGTACAAATATGATTTCTTACATTGCATTTGAAAAGATATTACAATACTCATTCATCTGATGAGGTAGATCAATAATGGTTACAATTACATTTTACCAATGTTCACCTCATAAACAATTGAGGGATGTTTCAAATACAAGACTTACAATAATGCAATAAAGAAAGTGCATCTATATATCCAAGTACAAGCTCTCCATCCATGAATCTCTCGTTGCCATGATCATAAACCGGGGACCCAACGGAGTAAGGTGCATGTTCCACCCAACCATGTGGTACCCGTAGGTCTACCCCCCATGCTAGGAGATAGTAATATGGTTACCTAGACATAACCTATTCACCCTAGACACAAGTACATAGCTAAATGATGGTTACATTGCTTCCAGAGTTAAGAAAATCAAATGTGCTAAGTACACAAGGTAAACTTTTATTTTAGGTGGAGTGTCATCACAATGTTGCAAAGGTTACCCTGGTGTTTCTTCCTAGGTTCCAGTCCCCAACTTGGGTTACCCTGGTAACCTCTTACGAAACCCGGCCCCATTTGCAAACTATTGCGGAATCAAATATCTTTTAAGGTAACAAGATATCGATTTGCCATTCCAAGCCTTCTCAACTTATACTCAAGACTGAACTAGCTCTAGAGTCTATAAGCGAGGCATAATAATCTTATTAAAGATTTTAATCTAACTACTGTATTGTTTAGTTATCACTGACTTACTAACTCTTTGTAAGTTACCCTAACACCACTTTGTGTGTCGTCCCTCACACAGAGCCCCTCCCCTAAACATAACAAAGAAATTCTAAGTTTCCCTGACTAAGGTATACAAGGTGCAAAAAATTCAATCATATAATAACATACAACACTTAATGGCCATTAAATATTTTATTCATAAAACCAGGTGTCAATACACCATACTATAACACGTGAACTACCCTAGTCAACTCAACAATTGCATTTCATCAATAACAACACCCTTACTATACAGATCATTTTGGAAGACTTGTACATCTAAGACATTCCCAATTTTCCCAATAAGAAGCACAATTAAAGCAAATCAAGAAAAAATAAACGTCTACTATTCGGATTTACTAAATCCAGTCATTCAAAAGAATTAGCAAGAAATTATAGCAACTTAATTGTCATTCTTTTCTCAATCAATAAAGAAAATAACATCATTTAATTCTAATTTTAACTTTCACAACTTCACTTATCAATATCTATCAAATTTCCTTTTTTAACCTTTCTGTTATAAATCTAACTAATATTATTCCTAACATAAATTTATACTCAAAAGAAATTTCTTATTTCAAAACTAAAATAAATGTAAATTTAAAACGTTGCTTAAATAAATAGATATATGTATATATATACATATATACATATATACATATATATATATTTATATTTATATATGAATAAATATTATGAAATATTGAAACCCTAAATCAAAATTACATTCAAGTTACTGAATATTCGAAATTCCATTTTTCTTTATAGTTCACAAAGGTTTTTATGCACTTTACATATTACTGTGTTACATACATAGAAATTCGTTTAAAAACAAACACTCGGAATTCACAGTAATTAAAATTCTTTTTTTTTTTTAATTCACAAACATCAATATCCAGAGCTAGGGTTTAATGGCTATATACCCGCACACAGCCGGCTGTGTAAGGACGGGGCTGTGTGGGCAGCCTAAGCACTGCCTATGTGGGCGGCGCTGGCTGCCTCCACAGCCGTCGCCCTTCATGGGCGGCTGTGGGGAAAACCCACCGCCTCTTGCCCAACTAAATAAACATATTTTTTATACCTAAAATAATTTAAACAAAAGAAATGAATTTTCCCATTTGTTTATCGTATTTTAATTCTGAGAATCTCATATGATGCTTTTCGCCAGTACGGCGATTTCAAAAATTTCTTTTAAAGAATATAAAAATTCAGAATACAATTTATATATGAAAGTATATATATGTATAAACATATATATATAAATATAAATTCAACAACATTTTCATATGGAAAAATTTAGAAAATTTCTATAGGTTTGTAGTTGGGGAAATTGGAAAATTTCAACAGTACGCATAAAATTTTTCCCCAAAAGAATTCTAATTTTTAATTCCAAAGGTTTAAATTTCATTTTCCCATATATATATGATTTCCCTTCACTCAAACATGTTCTCTATAGAGAGAAATCTACAGAGGTTTTAAGAAAACTACAAATCCTTACAGAGAATAAATAGTAAACAATTTTTCCAGAGAAATACAAAGATTTTAATAAAGTGAAACTTCTTTTTACAGGCATTCTTTTCAACAGCAAACAAATTATAAATCACAAGGGAAATACTTGTTTTCCTTAGCTTTAGAAATCTGTCTGCAGAAGAGAGCCTCTGTTGCCTGTTGAGTGCAATTCTCCAAAGTTTCTCCAAAAAACCCGAATTCACAAAGAAAGCTAAAACAAACCAAAGAAATCTTCCAAAATATGCAACAATTCATAGGAAATCACAAATTCTTCTCAAAAGCCATTTTTAACAGCAGACTATATTTTTCATTTCCCGTGAAGAAAAAGGTAATATTCTATTTCCCCAAATCCCAGATAATATCTGAGGAAATCTTCAACCAAAAGCAATAAATTCACTTGCACATATGTCGAGAAGAAAATTTCTTCCAACCACTTACGACTTACGGGTAATTCTTTCTTTCCTCTTTTTCAAGATTTGCATGCCTTTTTAAAAAAAAAAAATTTAAAATTTTAATTTTCAAAAAATACTAATTTCCTTTTTCTTTATTTTATTTATTTATCTAACAATTAAAAATACCATTTTCCTCATATCAACCAATTTGAAATTTAAATTTATTCACATAATAAAGGTAACTTAATTTAATTAATTAATCTATTTAATTAAATAATTTAATCACAATGATCAAATTACTTAACCAACAAACTAATTAATTAAATAAATAAAATGTAAAACCTATTTCTTTAACATTTAAAAATTAATTTAAATAAACAATATATCAAAGCATAATAAACTATCATTAAATTGATAAAATTTTCCTTTCAAGCAATTGATCAAATCAGAGACAAATAGGACAACCAAAGACACCAAACTAAACTGATGATGTACTGTGACTGGGTTTAAGACTAGACTAGGATAAACCATGTTACTACCTCCCAATCAACATATCTATTGAGTCTTGACACACGCAGACCTGAGTAACCAGGTGGAGTCGGTGTCATGTACCTACAATCCTGCAACCAAACAAATAACATGCATATATATATATATATATATATAATCCATTGTACAAACACACCATGCAGAGAAAATCACAGACATCACAAGGCACTCGCAAGCGAGTGATGCAACTCTGTTCTCCACACCAATACACGTCACATCAGACTGACAAATTAAATAACAGTTAGTCTATCATAAACATATATATAGTAATAACATCTGAAGGAAATTCCTACACTATAAAAAAGCATGTCAGAAATCAATTATCACCATACAATGTATCATTATATCACAAAGTGAATCCTCTTTCACTCAAAATCAGTGATCAAAATATCCAAACCAAGGTACCAAAGTCTAATAGTGTGAAAACATGCAAACATAAAACATAAGCATAAATGAAGGGGTACTACATCCTCCCCCCCTAGGATCAGGCTTGCTCCTGAAAGCCTCCGAACATATAGGGATAAAGTTCCCTCATGCGTGTCGCATCCTCCCAAGTAGCATAAGCATCATGGCTAGGATCCCATTGCACCCTCACCTAATCACTCTGATGAGGGCTCAGAGGGGGAGTAACGTGAGGGATTGGCCCTCGGCCTCCACCTCGACCTCTACCACGACCTCTACCACGTAGTCTAGGCATGATCCTACACATGAACAATAACAAGTCTTAGATACTAAACAACTAAGGCTAACAGATAGCGACACTACGTACTTGGTCAACTTAATGGGCTCGCAATTACCCAGAGCGTCCAGTACTAGAAACGTTTGCTCTGATACCAATCTGTAATGCCCCATCTTATAACCTAAGGAATGTTGCAATTGTGTATAAAAGTGATTTTTTTTTTTTTTTAAGTAATAATATTAACTTAAGTGTTGCATACATTCACTAAGTTACACGACGTTACACTACTTGAGATTCCATAGATGACTTTAGTATTTAGCATTGCATATATTTAATTTAAAATAAACATAAAAGTAAGCATTGCATATCATTTGAATTCCATACATGAAAGTATTAAGTACAAATATGATTTCTTACATTGCATTTGAAAAGATATTACAATACTCATTCATCTGATGAGGTAGATCAATAATGGTTACAATTACATTTTACCAATGTTCACCTCATAAACAATTGAGGGATGTTTCAAATACAAGATTTACAATAATGCAATAAAGAAAGTACATCTATATATCCAAGTATGAGCTCTCCATCCATGAATCTCTCATTGCCATGATCATTAACTGGGGACCCAACAGAGTAAGGTGCATGTTCCACCCAACCATGTGGTACCCGTAGGTCCACCCCCCGTGCTGGGAAATAGTAATATGGTTACCTAGACATAACCTATTCACCCTAGACACAAGTACATAACGAACTGATGGTTACATTGCTTCCAGAGTTAAGACAATCAAACGTGCTAAGTACACAAAGTAAATTGTTATTTTAGGTGGAGTGTCATCACAATGTTGCAAAGGTTATCTTGGTGTTTCTTCCTAGGTTCCGGCCCCCAAGTTGGGTTACCCTGGTAACCTCTTACAAAACCCCGTCCCATTTGCAAACTATTGTGGAATCGAATATCTTTTAAGGCAACAAGATATCGATTTTCCATTCCAGGCCTTCTCAACTTATACTCAAGACTGAACTAGCTCTAGAGTCTATAAGCGAGGCATAATAATCTTATTAAATATTTTAATCTAACTACTGTGTTGTTTAGTTATCACTGACTTACTAACTCTTTGTAAGTTACCTTGACACCACTTTGTGTGTCATCCCTCACATAGAGCCCCTCCCCTAAACATAACAAAGAAATTCTAAGTTTCCCTGACTAAGGTATACAAGGTGCACAAAATTCAATCATATAATAACATACAACACTCAATGGTCATTAAATCTTTTATTCATAAAACTAGGTGTCAATACACCATACTATAACACGTGCACTACCCTAGTCAACTCAAGAATTCCATTTCATCAATAACAACACCCTTACTATATAGATCATTCTAGAAGACTTGTACATCTAAGACATTCCCAATTTTCCCAATAAGAAACACGATTAAAGCAAATCAAGAAAAAATAAATGTCTACTATTCGGATTTGCTAAATCCAGTCATTCAAAAGAATTAGCAAGAAATTATAACAAATTAATTGTAATTCTTTTCTCAATCAATAAAGAAAATAACATCATTTATTTCTAATTTTAACTTTCACAACTTCACTTATCAATATCTATCAAATTTCCTTTTTTAACCTTTCTGTTATAAATCTAACTGATATTATTCCTAACATAAATTTATACTCAAAAGAAATTTCTTATTTCAAAACTAAAATAAATGTAAATTGAAATATTTGCTTAAATATTGAAACCCTAAATCGAAATTACATTCAAGTTATTGAATATTCGAAATTCCATTTTTCTTTATAGTTCACAAAGGTTTTTATGCACTTTACATATTACTGTGTTACATACATAGAAATTCATTTAAAAACAAGACTCAGAATTCACAGTAATTAAAATTCATTTTTTTTTAATTCACAAACATCAATATCCAAAGCCAAGGTTTAATGGCTATATACCCGCACACAGCCAGCCGTGTAAGGATGCGGTTGTGTGGGCAGCCTAAGCTCTGCCTGTGTGGGTGGTGGTAGCCGCCTCCACAGTTGTTTCCCTTCATGGGTGGCTGTGGGGAAAGCCCACTGCCTCTTGCCCAACTAAATAAAAATATTTTTTATACCTAAAATAATTTAAACAAAACAAACGAATTTTCCCATTCGTTTATCGGATTTTAATTATGAGAATCTCATATGACATTTTTCGTGAGTACGGCGATTTCGAATTTTTTTTTTAAAGAATATAAAAATTCACAATACAATTTATATATGAAAATATATATATGTATAAACATATATATATATAAATATAAATTCAACAATATTTTCATATGGAAAAATTTAGAAAATTTCTACAGGTTTGTAGTTGGGGAAATTGAAAAATTTCAGCAGTACGCATAAAAATTTTCCCCAAAAGAATTCTAATTTTTAATTCCAGAGGTTTAAATTTCATTTTCCCATATATATATGATTTCCCTTCACTCAAACATATTTTCTACAGAGAGAAATCTACAAAAGTTTTAAGAAAACTACAAATCCTTAAAGAGAATAAATAGTAAACATTTTTTCCCGAGAAATACAAATATTTTAATAAAGTGAAATTTCTTTTTACAGGCATTCTTTTCAACAACAAACAAATTATAAATCACAAGGGAAATACCTGTTTTCCTTAGCTTCAGAAATCTGTCTACAGAAGAGAGCCTCTGTTGCATGTTGAGTGCAATTCTCCTAAGCTTCTCCAGAAAACCCAAATTCACAAAGAAAGCTAAAACCAACCAAAAAAATCTTCCAAAATATGCAACAATTCACAGGAAATCACAAATTCTTCTCAAAAGCCATTTTTAACAGCAGACTATATTTTTTATTTCCCGTGAAGAAAAAGGTAATCTTCTATTTCCCCAAATCCCAGATAATATCCGAGGAAATCTTCAACAAAAAGCAATAAATTCACTGGTACACATGTCGAGAAGAAAATATCTTCCAACCACTTACGGGTAATTCTTTCTTTCCTCTTTTTCAAGATTTGCATGCCTTTTTTTTTAAATAATTTAAAATTTTAATTTTCAAAAAATACTAATTTCCTTTTTCTTTATTTTATTTATTTATCTAACAATTAAAAATACCATTTCCCTCATATCAACCAATTTGAAATTTAAATCTATTCACATAATAAAGGTAACTTAATTTAATTAATTAATCTATTTAATTAAATAATTTAATCGCAATGATCAAATTACTTAACCAACAAACTAATTAATTAAATAAATAAAATGTAAAAATTATTTCTTTAACATTTAGAAATTAATGTAAATAAACAGTATATTAAAGCATAATAAACTATCATTAAATTGATAAAAATTTTCCTTTCAAGCAATTGATCCTATCAGAGACAAACAGGACAACCAAAGACTCCAAACTAAACTAACGATGTATTGTGACTGGGTTTAAGACTAGACTAGGATAAACCATGTTACTACCTCCCAATCAACATATCCGTTGATTCTTGACACGCTCAGACCTGAGTAACTAGGTGGAGTCGGTGTCATGTACCTACAATCCTGCAACCAAACAAATAACATGCATATATATATATAATCCATTGTACAAACACACCATGCAGAGAAAATCACGGAGATCACATGGCACTCGCAAGCGAGTGATGTAACTCCATTCTCCACACCAATACATGTCACATCAGACTGACAAATTAAATAACATTTAGTCCATCATAAACATATATATAGCAATAACATCTGAAGGAAATATCTACGCTATAACAAAGCATGTTAGAAATCAATTATCACCATACAATGTATCATCATATCAGAAAGTGAATCCTCTGTCACTCAAAATCAGCGATCAAAATATCCAAACAAAGGTACCAAAGTCTAACAGTGTGAAAACATGCAAACAGAAAACATAAGCATAAATGGAGGGGTG
Source organism: Sequoia sempervirens (assembly GCA_007258455.2). Taxonomy (NCBI): domain Eukaryota; kingdom Viridiplantae; phylum Streptophyta; class Pinopsida; order Cupressales; family Cupressaceae; genus Sequoia; species Sequoia sempervirens. The sequence continues at coordinate 15,115,727 of VDFB02075321.1, forward strand.
CTACATGAATGAGGAACACTATGAAAAATATGTTGAGGTGATGGTGATGTTGCAGGAGCTATTTGTGGTCCCCTACATGTTTCAGAAACTATGTTATATCTTTGTTGCTACAAAACATTATTAGGTTACATCGTAGATTTCAAGAAATCTCTTATTTTCTTATGTGATTCGTTAATGGGAGGTAACTTAGGAAACTTACGAATTAAAGGAGATCCAATTTGTGTTATTATAACCTCAACAATCTTGTCTTTATTTGCATGATCTCTTAGTGAAGAATAATATAATGTCATTTCTCTTAAGGAAGCCTCATTACATGTGTCAATGTTCGGATTTTTTTGCACCATGATATCCTCCCTAGGAGGAGAGTTTTTAGGAGAAATACAAACTATATGTTCATGACACTCAAAGGTAGGTTCTTGTAAAATGACTTCATCGCAAGGAGGGGAATGATCAATGGTTGAATTTTCTTGCTCAATAAGGGTTTCCCTAAGATTTTCAATAATTTCATCAATCAAAGTATCTTCTTCACAACTATGATAGATAATAGGAGAAGAAAAAATGTTGTTGTCATGACTACGAATGGATGTGTTGTGTTGTTCACCAATGTATTATTCACTAAGAGACGTAGGAGGAGAGAAACAACTAGGAATCTGAAAACTCTCATTGATTAATTATTCTAACACCAAAATATCTTCTTCACAAATAGGATAGATATTGGGAGAAGAATGAATATGATCGTTAGGATTTTCCAAGGTTGTATTCTCTTTCGCCAAAACACTCTCATAGGGAGGGGATATGAACTTTTTCTTAGCGCACCTAGAAAGGTAAGGTACTAACATTGTTTGACCAAAGATGAAAAGAAATTTTAACCATCTCATGCAATGATTTAATAATGTTAAAAATGTGTATCCAAAGATGCAAAACACTTTTATCCAATGTATGCAAAAAATTTAGAATACAAACAATGTATATCAAAAAATGAAAAACACTTTTATCAAACTTATACAAAGTTTTATGAATGTAAACATTGTATATGAAAAATTTAAAAGTGGTTTTATCCATGATATGAAAAGTTTCAAAAATGTGAGCATTTTTAAGATCTAATGATGCTTGTAATTGAGATGATTTGAAAAATGAGTGCCCTAATTTGATGTTTTTGACCTAGATCCATAAGATACATGTTTCCAAAAATTTATGAACTTATAGTATATGTTACCAAGAGACATAGGAAGCATGGAAAAATAGATTTAAACCCTAGAAATTATAGCTTCAATCTCAATAGAGACTAAAGGAATTTGAGGGTTCTAGAAACTAGAATAGAATGCAATCAACTCAAATAGGATTCTGAGGTAAAAACCCAAAGAGGGACTAAGATGCCAGTAAGGGAATTTTTTTCCTAGTAGAGATTTTTGTCATAAAACAACAAATTCTGAGTTGTTAGTAGTGTTCCCAGGTTGCCTACCTAGGGACCTGATGTTTGGAAACAAAAAATTATGCAAATGAATGAAAGAAAAAGTAACTAGTGACAAGAAATTGGATGCAAAAGTGAATGATTTTTTTTCAATTTTGGATGTAATAGAAATGTTTATAAATGCAATTAGGATGATTGACAATGCACTTTTCAGTTTTTCATGAGATATAATATTGAAAGAAAGCAACAATGCAACCTATATGCACTTTCACTAATGCAAATATGAGAAACCCTAGATGCACTTTCACTAATGTAAGATGCAATTCAAGAATGAATGCAACCTAGATCTAGGAATGTAATGGACTCCAAATCAGAAAATGAATATTCTAAAATGTTAGGTTCCCCAAAATGAATAAAAGGAAAATGGGTGCTTTATGCCCTAGGTCATAGAACACCACTTTTCTCCTATTATCATTCAAAGCTATCCTAGGATCCCAAATTGGACTGACTATCAATCCCACAAGGTGAGTCAAATCTCAACAAGGAAGACCTAGGAAGGGGTTCTTTAAGCTCTTAGGGGTTCACCACCAAGAAAAAGCTTGGAAAAGACAACTTAACTTTCAATTGACAAAACCTAGTAATGTAAGCCAAATAATGAGTGCAAATGATGAAATTAAGCTACGCCAATTAGGGGGTATATACCTCAGAAGTCTGGAAATGTGATAAGGATTCCTGAAATATAAAAATGTTTTCAAAAAGTGCTATGGAGGACTAAGACACCTTTACTATTGTCTTATTCTTGCTACTGATATTAGGGGGGGATGCAGAATCTTTGAATTGCGGATTAGGATCTGAAATAATCTCTTCAAAATAACCTTGGGAGGACTAAGATGACCATATTGTTATCTTAGTCCCATTTTCAATTTTTGAAATCGTTGAATGTGGTCTTGAGCTTTAAGGTATGCACTTATTTCTTCTTAGATATGAGGTCCTAAATCTTCTAGATCTGGGGCATGTAGGTGAGTTTTCGTGAAGATGACAACTTTGGAATGTAACTTTGCAACTTTGAAAACTTTTCACTTCAAATGATCTTCAAGTATTCAACCTAAATCTGCAATCACAAACATGCAAGAGGGGAAATACTTGTTGATTGTTAGTAAATGGGGGTTTTCCCAGGTCAAACCCCTTGTAGGTAATTAAACCAAATGATGAAATGAATGAAATGAAGCATGAAATATGAAATATGTAAATTATATCACCTTGGATGATGTCTTGTGAAGCAAATATGCAATATACCATGTAGTGGCCATGAAGAATGTAGATCTTGGATCCTTGGATATGATGTGAACAATGGTTGCAAATAGATCTTCAATGCTACATCCAAAATCATCGGTCAACAACATGAATGGATGCACTAAACCCTTGACATGATGCTTGAATCTTGATGATGGCTCCAAATGCTTGATGAATTGCTCTTGAATTCTCTTGTGGACTCCAATTTACAATTAGGAATGCTCTCACAAAATTCTTGATTTGAAATGAGTGAAGGAACCTTTTATTTATACTTATTCAAGCTTAATATCTCAAAATTACACCACAACAAGCCGGCATATGAATTCATTAATTAAAGGAGGCTAAATCCTGCCAATATTTGAAATTAAATCCTTAAAATAACTCAAGGAGGACTAGGATGCCCTAGGTGGCATCTTAGTACCAAGTCACAAAAACTTGGGGCACAGACTCCAAAAAGTGGCCTATTTAGGTGGTTTCAAAATTAGGGTCCCAAGACCTTTGGGGGACATAGATTCACTAGGTGGCATTTTAGTTTACACCAAGTATGAAAATTCAAGGGTATGCATTTTACAACACTACAATTAAGTTTAGATCCCTTTTAAACTAAATGGACCTAATTGTGCCTTATTTAGGGTGTTGTAAAGTTTATGTTTACACTTTCACACTAATATAGGGATTTATTAATTAAATTTGGATTCTTTATGCCTTAATTGGTCCTATTTTGAATCCAAAAGCCTAATTTAATGCATCTTTCTGAGGATAATCCTGACACTTATCAAATAATTAATCATAATTTAGTCTTTTTGATTGTGTTCCAAATCTAGTAATTTGGGACTCATATGCCACCTTGGGCATATGAGTCCCACCTAGGTCATAGGACCTGATTTTAATAAACATTGCATTAAAAAAGATATTTCTTGGAGTTTGTGTCCCATGTTTAAGACATTGGGACTGAGATTCCCAAGGTGGAATTCGAGTCCCACTTTAACCTAAGACCTATTTTAAATCAAAATTTTGGTAGGATTTTTTATCCTAGATCTAATTTTGGCTTGTAGTGTTGTAATTTCAAGAAATTTTCCATAAAAAAGTATAAATAGAAGGCTATTTCAATTAGTTTCATCTAGGAATTTTGAGTCAAGCATCTTGAGATTTCACAAGAGCATTATAGAGTATTCAAGAGTATTCAAGAAGGAATTCAAGGGTATATTTGTAGAGTATTATTACATCAATCAAGATCCATCATCACGTCAAAAGCTTGATGTATCATGCATGTGGTTTTGAGCTAATGTTGTGATGTATTGTTGAAGAAGGCATTATCTTTCATCATGAATCATGATCTACATCCATTGGGGCCACTTCATGCTTTTTTTTAGATCTACATGGTTCCAAACAAGGTTCTATTATTTCATCTTATGTTTCATGTTTCATTTCATTTATGCTTCATTTATCATTAATATTTGATTACCAAAATAGGGTTTGAACAAGGAAACTGCCCATTCCCTTAAAAAAGAACATTTTTTCCCTTTCTTTGTATGTTGCAGGTTTATAGGTTGAAGAAAAAGTTGATTTAAAGCCTTCAAAAGTACCAAAATTGCAAAGTTGTAAAAGTTGTAGAATTTGTCATAACTAGTGTGAAAGTTCTTACTTAATCCATACTCAGAGGCTCACAAGTTTTCCATATTTCAGCATATCCAAACCAGTCATTAGGAGATTACAGATTCCTCCCAAAAACCCTAAACTAGGACTAAATCACCCATCCTGGTGTATTAGTCCTAGTGCACTTCAAAACAACAATTTTTAGAGTTTTAGACCTTTCTTTGACTACATCATTCTTCCAAGTACTTTTTGTTTTATGTTGTTTGTCAAGAGGCTTTAATGTTCTCAATTTTCTAGGGTTTAGTACATAGAGGTGCATTTCTCGTTTGAAGCTTCATTTTAATGATGAACCCCCATTTAATCACACCTAAGGAAACCTCCTTGTGTCCTTCCCTCAATTGAGTCACTTGGTTGAGGGATCTCAGTTTTCTAATCATTGAAGAGTGAAATAGGTGCCTTTAGTTCCATCTCCTAAAAGGTGGAACCCTATTTCCTTTGGTTCAACATTGTTCTAAGTGTTTCTACAAAGTTATGTGACTTGCTTTTTTTGGTCTGAATTGAACTATGGGAGGTGATCTTGTTTAGGATGAAAATCCCTCCTATGAGGTGTGGAAAAATGTCCAAGATTTTTGGACCATCCTCCAATGAGGCTAGATGACCTCATATGTTTAAGGTATTATGGGGCATGACCCTAATCTTTTGATTGAATTTCCTAATTCCTAGAACGAGGGAAATGCCACCATTGGTGAGTACACTTTCCATGTCAATGTGGGGCTCATTCCCACAGTAAAAAGTCTTTCCTTACATGGGATTTGTATTCCTCAAAATTTAAAGGTTCATTATCAAAAGGATGTGGATGGGTTCCTAAACGATGGTGAAAAAGTCAATCAGTTGAAAAATGGGTTTAGAAGAGAAGACCTTCTCGAGGTTTGGAGTAGATTGGTAGAGGTCCTAATGAGGTATGTTACTTTATATGGTTGATTCATACATTCCACGCCCATCTCTTCCTATGCTGAATGATTTTTACTATAATGTGTAGTGTCGAAAAATGTCATGCTTTACATTTTCAAACTCAATTTGGGAATAATTAATGATAAATTGATCCTAATGTTGCCTTGATCTAGTGTTGTAATGTGTTTTTACATATTCACATTAGGTTTAGGACCCTTTTAAGCTAAATAAACCTATTTTTTCCTTAATCTACTATTGTAAAGTGTAAAGTGTATTTATTTACACCTTCACATTAAGTTTAGGACCCTTGTAAACTAAATGAACTTAATTATGCCTTATTTAGGGTGTTGTAAAGTGTTGTATCACACTTTCACACTAATCTAGGCTTTTCATTGCTAATTGAGCTTATCTATGCCTTAATTGGCCCTATTTTGCATCCACAAGCCTTATTAAATGCATTTTTTCAGAGATAGTCCCAACATAAACCAGCATCCAATCATAATTCATGTTCTTTTAGGTTGTGTGGCCTAGATTTAGTGATTTGGGACTCATACACCACTTTGGGAATATGAGTCCCACCTAGGTTTTAGGGCCTTGATCTAGATTTCACATCATTCTAAGAATTTTTGAAAAATGTGTATCATAGTTAGGCCTAATGGGAATCATATCCCACTTCTGGTGTATGAGTGCTATGTGGACCAAAATTAAATTTAATTCAAATTCTTGGTGGGATTTTATCCTCCTAGATCTGATATCAGCTTATAGTGTTGTAATTTAAAGAAATTGGGCATACAAAAGTATAAATACAAGGTTATTTCACTCATTTTCACCTGACTTTCAAGAGAGCAGGGTATGTGTAGGATCATCATGGAAAACACAAGCCCTTAAGTGGCAAAAAATTCAAAAAAATCACAGTTAGGAAACTTGATGTAAAAATTTGAATAAGTTATCTATATTATTTCAAAAATATGTAAGAATAGAATCTATAGAAAATTGAATGTAGTTTCTAAACTACTAGGCTTATTTAAAAGAAAAGAAAATCTATTTGGTAAAATTTTGAAATTTCAATGCAGTAGTACTTAAATTTTAGGGAAAAAATAAGAATTAGGTGTGTCTGACCACCCTAGGTAACCACAATAAAATGATAATATTTAAGATATAAGTAGAGGACTCATGTCGCGATGTGATACATATTTTTTGTAATTTTTTTCCAAGTAAATAATTAATTATGATTATTTTATTACAATTTTTAAAAAATATAAAAACTTGTATGTCTGACCACCTTAACTTGGTCAAAACTTCATGAAATTCAATTTTTCTTTTTTTAATCCTATAGTGTACAAAGCATAGAATGTGATCCATGTTTCAAATTCAAAAAATGTGATACTGTTTGAAAGCTATAGATATTTTTCAATTAGCCTATCGATCAGGAATTTAGTTGTAATTTAAATAGAAAATTAATAATAATTATTTATTAAATTCAAAGTAAAGAATAATTTATATTGGTGGAAAGCTAAGAATATCCTTTAAAAATCCTTTTCATTTCATCAATTTCGGGTAAAAAAAAAGTCGCCAGCCACATACCCTACAGATACGCATCATATTGCCACTTTTTGGCCCATCATGATCCTACACATACCCAACTTTCCTAATAGTAATTTTATGATTACAAGAGCACTCAAGAGCATTTATAAGGCATTCAAGGGTTGAATTCTTCATCATTTTTTGCAACAATTCAAGATCCATTATCATGTCAAGGTTATCAAGTATCAAGCATGTTGTTGAGCTTGTATTGTGATGTAGCATTCAAGATCAAAGATTAAGCATTTTTCTACATTTATTTAGGGATCTAGATCTAAATTCTTTATGGACACTTCATGTTTGATTGCATATTTATAAGACAACATTCAAGTACCTATCATTTTTCATGTTCCATGTTTCATGTTTCATGTCCTTATTTCATTATCTTATCATTTTGCTTAATTACCTAAAAGGGGTTTCACCAACGAAAACCCCTATTTCCTAACAAAATAACACTTTTTATCTCTCTTTGTGTGATTATAGGTTTATAGGTTGAAGAAAAAGTGGATTTGAAGCCCTCAAAAGTGCCAAAATGCCAAAGTTGCAAAAGTTGTCAAAGCTGTAATGAAAAGTTATCAAAACTTGCAAAAACTTAGATCTAGCACAAAATAGTCATCCAATTTGGACGAAATTAGTGGGAAAGTGATTATTTGATCTGTCTTTAGAGGCTTGCAAAGTTTCAATGCAAGATTCGGCTACTAGGAAATTTTGTGACAAAACGCGACACTTCGTGATAGTCTGGGCGTGTGAGTCCCAATTAAGGTTTCAGGGAACAATTTTTGGGTTTTGTTCCTCTTACTCTGCAACTCCAGATTCAATAGTTTCAGCTCTTTAGGACCCACGAAGGACCCATATGCCACAACTAGCATATGAGTCTGAGTGAGAATTGAGAGTCATGATTTTAAGGTTTTGGAGCTTGTTTTGATCACATCTTTTCTCCAGGTGCACCTCTTTTCATTCTCAGTTTGTTATTCTACATTGTAGTTTCATTTCCTAGGTCATTTAGTTAGGTTTTACATATTAATATGCTTTTCATTCACATTTCTTGTCTTTCCAAGCCCTAGCTTGGTGTTGAACCCTCTTATTGTCTTTAATCAAACCCTACGATACCTTATTGCAAGATATTTTTTCCCTTTTCTCTCTTCAAGTTGAGATATGTAAGGTTTCCTTGAGTTTAATAAGTGTGAAATAGGAACCCTACCCTTGTGCTTCATTCCTCAAAGCTGAGGCATACTATTTCCATTGCTACTTTTTGGTGAACCTGACTTGAATACCCTTGTTCTGGTATGGAGTGTATTATATTCCTAGATCTAGCTTGCATTGAATTTGCATTATGTTTTACATTAGTTAATTGGTATCTAGGGTTTGTAAATCTTGCATTAGCGAAAGTGCATATAGGTTGCATTTTTACATCTTAGATCATTAAATTTCATATGAAGTCTACATTTACATTCAACCTAGACATCATCCTAACAAGAAAACACTACATTCACAAAAAATTTGATAAAAACATTGCAAAAACCCTAATCTAGGACTCATACGCCCCTTTGGGTGATTTAGTCCTAGTACAGGTTGTTTTGCCTACTTTCTAGGATTTTTGTGTTATGCAGTTTTCATCATTTGAACACTTAAAAAACCATGATTGGGACTCATACACCACTCTAGGTGAATTAGTCCCAGATTAGCCCTGAAACTGCCTTTTACAGCATTAAAAACGTTGTTTTTGCACTTTTGTTTGTTGTCATTAGTTATCTGCTTTAGTTGGTTGAGTTTTTGTTACATGCATTTCACTACATCTAGTTTACATCAGTTCATTTCATGCATTAATTAAATATTTCATCTCATCCTATCATATATTCCATACTATCCCTATTAACGTATTGCTAAACCTTATCACTCCTAAGGTTTCCTAGTGTAGTATAGAAAAATGTCATCTATTATGTTTTCACACTTGTTTGGGACCTTGTGAGCTAAATGAACCTAATTTTTAACTTAATTTTGGAATTATTAATGCTATAATGGAGATAATATTGTGTTGATCTAGTGTTGTAATGTGTTTTCCATATTTACATTGGATTTAGGGCCCTTTTAAGCTAAATTCACCTAACTTTGCCTTAATTTAATGTTGTAAAGTGTAATTATTTGCACCTTCACATTAATTTTTTTGGCCCTTGTAAACTAAATGAAATTAATTATCCCTTATTTAGGGTTTTTTAAAGTGTTGTACCACACTTTCACACTAATATATCATTTTTATTATTAATTGGGATTCTTTATGCTTTAATTGGCCCTATTTCACATCCACAAGCCCTAATTAATGCATCTTTTTGAGGATAATCCTAACATAAACCAACATCCAATCAAAATTCATGTAATTTTAGGTTGTTTGGCCTAGATTTAGTGATCTAGCACTCAAACGCTACTTTTGGTGTATGATTCCCACCTAGGTTTTAGGGCCCTGATCTAGATTTCACATTATTCTAAGCATTTTTGAAAAATGTGTCTTATAGTTAAGCCTAATGGCAATCATATGCCACTTCTGGTGTATGACTCCTGTGTGGCCCAAAATCAAATTTAATTTGAATTCTTGGCGATATTTTATCTTCCTACATCTGATGTCGACTTGTCGTGTTGTAACTTTGACAAATTTGGCATAAAGAAGTATAAATACAAGGTTATTTCACTCATTTTCACCTGATACTTTCAAGAGAGCACTCCTAATAGAAATTTTATGATTAGAAGAGAACTAAGAGCATTTCTAAGGCATTCAAGGGAATATTTATTCATCAATTGTTGTAGCAATTCAAGATCCATCATCAAGTCAAGATCATTAAGCATCAAGAATGTTGTTTAGCTAGTGTTTTGTTGTAGCATTGAAGATCCATTTGAAAGCATATATTTCATATGCACATTCAAGGTCAATATCTAAATCCTCCATTGAGGCCACTTCATGCTTTTTTGTAGATCTGCAAGGTTTCAAACAAGGTTCTAATGTTTCATCTTATGTTTCATATCTCATTTCATTCATGTTTCATTTCTCATTAAGGTTTGATTATCTAAACAGGGTTTGACCAAGGAAACCCCTTTTTTCTAACAATCAACAAGTTTTCCTCTCTTTAATGTGTGATTTTAGGTTTATAGATTGAAGAAAAGTGGATTTGAAGCCATGAAAAGTACCAAAATGATAAAGTTGCAAATGTTGTCATGAAAAGTTGTCAAGACTCATGAAAACTTAGATCTAGGGAAAAATATCCATCCAATTTGCATGAAATTAGTGCGAAAGTGCTTATTTGATTGATATTTAGAGGTTTTCAAAGTTTTAGTTCAAGATTCTACTCTTGGGACACTTCACGACGAAATGGGACACTTTGCAACAGTTTGGGTGTATGAGTCCCATTAAGAATTTTAGGAAATAGTTTATGGGTTTTGTTCCTCTTAGCCTGGAAGTCCAGATTCCAAATTTTCAACTCTTCAGGACTCACCTAGGACCCAAACACCACAACTGGCATATGAGTCCTAGTGAGCATTGAAAGCAAGGATTTCAAGGTTTCAAAGCTTATTTTGATCACATCTTTCCTCCAGCTGCACCTCTCTTCATTCTTAGTCCTCTATTCTACATTTAAGTTTCATTTCCTAGGTCATTTGATTAGGTTTTTCATGGTACTTTGCATATCATTCACATTTCTTTTCTTTCCAACCCTTAGCTTGGTGGCTAACCCTCTTATGTTCTCTAATGAAACCCTAGGATACCTTATTGCAAGATCTCCTTCCCTCTTTCTATCTTTGGATTGAGATCTCTAAGGTTTCCTTGAGTGTAACAAGTGTGAAATAGGAACCCTACCTTTTTGCTCCATTCCTCAAAGGCAAGGCGTACTATTTTTGTTACTACATTTTGGTGAACCCAACATGAATTGAACACACAACCTTTTTATTTGGAGTGCATCATAATCCTAGATCTAGCTTGCATTGACTTTGCATTAGGGTTTTGCATTAGTTAATTTGCATCTCGGGTTTCTAAATCTTGCATTAGTGAAAGTGCATATAGGATGCATTTTTGCATCTTAGATAATTAAATTTCATTTGAAATCTACATTTACACTCAGCATAGACATCATCCTAACCATAAAACACAACATTCACACACAATTTACTGAAAATGGTGCAAAAACCCTAATTCAGGACTCATTCACCCCTATGGGAAATTTAGTCCCAATATAGGTTGTTTTACCTACTTTATGGGATTTTTGTGCTGTGTATTTTTCATCATTTTAACCCTTGAAAAAATCTAATTGGGATTCATATGCCCCTCTAGGCGAATTAGTCCAATATCAGCCTTGAAATTTCCTTTTACAGCATTAAAAACCCTATTTCTACACTTCTATTTTCTATCATTAGTTATGTGTTTCAGTTGGTTTAGTTTTTATTACATGCATTTCACTAAATATTGTTTAAATTGGTTCATTTCATGCATTCCTTAATTCCAAATTTGCATTTACAACATTTCATTTTGATATTTCTGCATAGGATAATCAGTAAATTACCTTGCTTGAAATTTGAAATTTTCATTTACACATTTCATTCTATGTCTTTACATTGCATTTTAAGTGTCTTCAATTTTAAGATTGCATATATTACTTTGCACAAATTTTGGTATCTATCTTTTCTAATTTTTCAAAGAAAAAGTTAGTCAACAAGAATGTGAGTCATTCATTCAATACATTCCCTAGTTATGAAAGTCTCTTAGTGCAAGAGAGTGAAGATCTTGATGCTAGCCTTAAACCTATACCCCTCCGTATCTCTCCTATTTGTGGGAATGATGTGATAGAAGAATATGAAAGCATAGATAATCATGATAATCATAATTTCTTTTCTCCCGATACCTCTCCTGCTAGTGATGAAGGTATCTTGGTGAAAGAAGATGCAATTGTTGAGAATCATGAAGGTCTTGTTTTTCCTTCTCCTCATCACCCTTGGGAAGATATTATAACAATAGAAGATGAAATAATTGCCACTACTTTACATAGTTTACATTCCTCTCCCAACACCTCTACTACTTATGAAAATGCTTTAGAGAAAGAGAATACAATTGAGAACGAACATGAAAATCACATTTGTGAGGAAGACATGTTGGTGTTAGAAGATCTAATGATTAAAATTTATAGCATTATTTCCATCCTTCCTAATGTCCCTAACATTTGGAAAGATATATTTGGTATTTTTTAGGAGGTAGGTGAAGGTTCTATCTTAGGTCAATAATGATTTAGTCAAGGATAGTAGGCTCGGTTGTGGGTGTAGGAATCTTTTAGAGGGATAATTCTACTATTTTCTTTTCCTTAAAATTTTCGTAGGATTTGAAAAAGAAGTCTTCTCATGGTTTGATAGGTTCTATAGGCTCGAGCCAAAAGAAATATAAGGAAAATTTTCTAAGAGAAGACAAAGGGTTAAAGCCACTATGATGGATAGTGAAAATTTCATTGTCAGAAGGAAACTTTAAGAATTTAGGAATGACTAATGGGATAAAATTCTTGGAGTAGAGCCATGGATAGCCTATCTTCACATAAAATTGGTCTAACTGGAGGATGATGGAGAATGAGATATCTAATGTTTTTGGTCCTATTTGTAAAAGAAGGGTGATCATTCCCATCATAGGGCAACCAAAACCATTGTGTCTTGATAAATTCTTTTGGTTTATCATATATATCTTGATAGAGTTCATGAAGAAGTAAGAATTATTTGGTGATTACATTCTCTCCATAGACGATATCTATTAATATCCCAATAGTGGGTTTGTCATAGATTTGACCGGCTATGTAAAGAGGAACATCGAGTGCATTTTTAAGTATATCTTGTGAGGAGAAAGAAATATCAAGAGGCTTTTTAGTTCAACACTTACGAGGAATGGCATCTATACTTTTACAAAATCATTGATAAGATCATTATCTATATGATTATGGGTATGTCCAGGATCATGATGGAAAAAATAGGCCCTTAAGTGGTGAAAAATTCAAAAAAATCAGAGTTAGGAAACTTGATGTAAAATTTTGAAAAAGTTATTTATATTATTTCAAAAATATGTAAGAATAGAATCTGTAGCAAATTGAATGTAGTGTCTAAACTACTAGGTTTATTTAAAAAGAAAAAAGAAATCTATTTGGTGAAAATTTGAAATTTGAATGTAGTAGTACTTAAATTTTAGGGAAAAAATAAGTAG
>VDFB02075321.1:15128869-15244863 GCA_007258455.2 Sequoia sempervirens
TCAATAATGATTTAGTCAAGGATAGTAGGCTCGGTTGTGGGTGTAGGAATCTTTTAGAGGGATAATTCTACTATTTTCTTTTCCTTAAAATTTTCGTAGGATTTGAAAAAGAAGTCTTCTCATGGTTTGATAGGTTCTATAGGCTCGAGCCAAAAGAAATATAAGGAAAATTTTCTAAGAGAAGACAAAGGGTTAAAGCCACTATGATGGATAGTGAAAATTTCATTGTCAGAAGGAAACTTTAAGAATTTAGGAATGACTAATGGGATAAAATTCTTGGAGTAGAGCCATGGATAGCCTATCTTCACATAAAATTGGTCTAACTGGAGGATGATGGAGAATGAGATATCTAATGTTTTTGGTCCTATTTGTAAAAGAAGGGTGATCATTCCCATCATAGGGCAACCAAAACCATTGTGTCTTGATAAATTCTTTTGGTTTATCATATATATCTTGATAGAGTTCATGAAGAAGTAAGAATTATTTGGTGATTACATTCTCTCCATAGACGATATCTATTAATATCCCAATAGTGGGTTTGTCATAGATTTGACCGGCTATGTAAAGAGGAACATCGAGTGCATTTTTAAGTATATCTTGTGAGGAGAAAGAAATATCAAGAGGCTTTTTAGTTCAACACTTACGAGGAATGGCATCTATACTTTTACAAAATCATTGATAAGATCATTATCTATATGATTATGGGTATGTCCAGGATCATGATGGAAAAAATAGGCCCTTAAGTGGTGAAAAATTCAAAAAAATCAGAGTTAGGAAACTTGATGTAAAATTTTGAAAAAGTTATTTATATTATTTCAAAAATATGTAAGAATAGAATCTGTAGCAAATTGAATGTAGTGTCTAAACTACTAGGTTTATTTTAAAAAATAAATCTATTTGGTAAAAATTTGAAATTTCAATGCAGTAGTACTTAAATTTTAGGGAAAAAATAAGTAGGTGTCTGTCTGACCACCATAACCACAATAAAATGATAATTATTTTTTATAATATTTTAGATATAAGTAGAGGACTCATTTCTTGATGTGATGGATATTTTTTTGTAATTTTTTCATAAGTAAATAATTAATTATGATTTTTTAATTACAAATTTTTAAAAATATAAAAGCTCGTATGTCTGACCACCTTAACTTGGTCATAACAATTTCATGAAATTCATTTTTTTTTTTAATCCTATAGTATACGAAGCATAGAATGTGACACATGTTTCAGATTCAAAAATTGTGATACTATTTGAAAGCTATATTTTTTTTTCAATTAGCCTATCAATCTAAACTTTACACATAATTCAAATAGAACATTAATAATATTTATTTATCAACTTCAAAGTAAAGCATAATTTATATTGGTGGAAAGCTTATAGTCTTCTTTAAAAACCCTTTTCGTTTCAACAATTTTGGGTAAAAAAAAAGTTATCGGCCACCTACCCTACAAATACCCATCATATCACCACTTTTTGGCCCATCATGATACTGCACATACCCTTATGTTGAATATTATCATTGTTATGTTCATCCGTATCAACATTCATCACATCATTCTTTATAGTTTTGCTAGCTTTGACAAATGAAATTTTATGATTAGGCATAGGGTTGGTGAAAATTTGAAAGCTTTGGTTAGGAGGGGCAACAAACTTATTTCCTTGATCACTAACACCTCCAACAGAGAGACAACCAGAATCAATGAGGATGTAAGAGCATCCTTGGATCTTGGCAATCTTGCATCAACCAAAAATATTTTCTTTCAGTTCAAGTTGGTGGATTCATCATATTTTCTCACCAGACCCTGTTGATCTATGTTTACATCATGGACATGTTCATTTTCCTTATTCCAAGATTTGAGTGTGATTGGATATTTTTTCGGAAGGTTATGGATTTTGGATTGAGTAGCAGTTTCTTGAATTGTCACCAGAATATGTTTCAAGGCTAACGACTAGTTTGATTGCTTGTGGATCTTTCCCATAACTTATGGATCTTGATAGTGTGATTCAAATTATTCTGTGGAGTTTCCCTAACCCTAATTATAGGTCCACACTTCATCCTATCCACTTCTTGAGGAGAAATCCAAATTTGAGGCCAACCTATTTCATGTGCATGTTACATTTTCTTTCATGGGAGATTGGTATGATCTTTTTTTATGCAGAAGATTCTAGATCTGTGGATATGATATAAATCTTGTAATAGATCATTAGAATAGCAGGAGTCAATTAAGTAGATTAATATAGATCTGATATGTAGTATTTCAGCTCAAATTAAGGAGCATATAGGAATATGATATTTTGAGCATGTTGTATCAGGCCTGTGAGCCGAATCTGTAAGCCCAGATGTTGCCAACCAATTGTAGTTGATATTTTTGATAATAAGAATGTTTGATTCTGCATTTTCCTCCATATTTTGTGTTGCTTCTATTATGTGACTCTTTCTACATGGTCCAAATTGTTCTCTTTAAGGACCCTCCTACCGTGTTTGCACCAAATTGGTATCAAAGTGAGATTTGTTCCTTGAGAGATCGCCAGATTTCACAAAGTCTTCTTGAAGATTTGTTGTAGGGTGGTGGATTGAGGATCTAACCTGTGGCTATAGAAGACTTGTGTAAAGATGGTGGGAAGAAGAAATGGTAGAGGAAATGGAGTGTGTGTAAATGCAGACCTAGATTTAATGGAGATGTTGAGAGGAATTGTTGCCAGATTAGATGCAGTTGAAACAACCCAAAGAAGAGTTCGACCAGTTGATGATATGAATGATGAAGAGGTACAAGTATAGGAAGAAATGGGAAGAGAATACCAACCTGGCCTTGACTAGGGAGAAGAGAGGTTCATAAGAGCCCTAACTAGAGAAAATACCAAACCACATTTCAATACACCGGATTATAATGGTAAGTTGGATTCAGATGAATTGCTCGATTGGATTATAGAGATGGAAAAGTATTTTTATTTTTGAAGGTACCACTGAAGATAAGAAGGTGAAATTTTCTTGTACAAATTAGAAAGGACATGCAACCCTTTGGTGGGAACATTTGCAAACAAATAGGCAAAGAAGAGGAAAGGAGAAGATAAAATCATGGGATTAGATGGGGATCAAGTTGAAGAAAAAGTTTATGCCTGCAGACTATTAGATTAGTTTGTTTTGGAAATTGCATAATTTGAAGCATAAAGAGTCAAGTGTGACATAGGATACTTAGGAGTTCTACAAGTTGAATATTAGATCTGAACATTCAAAGGATGAAGTTAAACAAGTAGCTAGATATGTGAATGGTTTGAGATCGTCTATACATGATGAGATCAATTTGATCAGGTTGTTGAGTGTGGAAGAGGCATATCAATGTGCCCTAAAAGCGTAAGAGAAGTTGAATAAAAGACATGAGTAGAGATAGAGAGGAAGAGGTGGAAGATTTCAAAGAGGAAGAACTTTTACTAGAGGAGGAAGAGGATCTTTTGCATATCAGAATAAAGATAAGGAAGTCAGTAAGAATGAGAATTTGTATTGTAGAGATGATGAAAAATCTTACCGAAGAGGAGGATATGGTAGTTAACAAAATGAAGAATAGTAGAAGAACAAACCTTACTGAGGAGGATCATGCCAGATCATCTAATAAACTAGAAGATGGAGAAGTATTGGTGAATAGAAGAATATTATGTCAAAGTGAGATGGAGCAAGAACCGTTTCAAAGAAAGAATTTGTTCTGAACTAGATGCAAGGTAGCTAGTAAATGTTGCAAAGTGATTGTTGATAGTGGAAGCTCTAAGAACCTAGTTTCTAAAGAAATGGTGACCAAATTGAAGTTAGAAAGATTGAAACACCCGAAGACCTATCAAATAGCATGGATTCAAGATGAGCATAAGATACTAGTAAGTGAACAATGTTTGGTGAAATTGAAGATAGGAAATTACCATGATGAAGTTTTGTGTGATATCATTCCTATGGATGTATGGCATGTTTTGTTGGGAAGGCTTTGGTAGTATGATAGACAAGATATTAATGATGGAAAGAAGAACACATATACCATTGTTGCTAATGGGAGGAAGCAGACTTTGTTGCCATTGGAGGATGTTCCTAAAGTTGAGATTTGTTCAAATTCTAGAGTTTGTTTGGTTGATGGAAGGAGATTTATGGATGGATTGAGACATGAGAACATGTTCTATGCCTTGGTTCCTAAGAAGGATGAAGAATTGAAGCATGTAGAAGAACAACCGAATGAGGTAAAAGAGTTGTTGATAGAGTATGAATATATCATTTCAGATAATGTACTTGATGGATTGCCACCCGAGAGGACCATTAGTCACTACATGGATCTGATTCCCGGAGCTAATTTTCCTAATAAAGCAGCACACTAGATGACACTGGAAGAGAATGAAGAGTTGAATAGACAAGTGCAAGAATTGTTGAGGAAGGGTTTGATCAGAGAAATCTTAAGTGCTTGTGTAGTACCTATTGGGCTATCACCTAAGGATGTAGAATTGAGGATGTGTACTGACTCTAGGTCCATAAACAAAATCATAGTGAAGCATAGATTTCCTTTTCCCCATATGGATAACATTTTGGATTTCTTGAGTGGAGCTAAATACTTTACAAAGATAGATTTGAAGAGTGGATATCATCATATCAAAATTAGAGAAAGGATGAGTGGAAGACAAAATTCAAGACAAATGAAGCATTGTATGAGTGGTTGGTGATGCCTTTTGGATTAACAAATGCACCGAGTACTTTCATGAGGCTGATGAATGAGGCATTGAAGAAATTCCAGGGTAATTTTGTAATTCTCTATTTGGATGACATCTTGATTTTTAGTAAGAATAGAGAAGAAAATTTGTTACATATAAGACAAGTTTTGCAGAGGTTGAGAGAAGAGCAGTTGCTGATAAACATTAAGAAGTGTAGTTTCATGAAGGAAGAATTGGTATATCTGGGATTTGTGATATCTGCAGATGGATTGAAGATGGATCCTGAGAAGGTAAGGGAAATTTTTGAATGGCCTACACTGGAAAGAATTGAAGAGGTAAGATCATTTCATGGATTGTTTAGTTTCTACTAGAAGTCATTAGGAATTTCAGTTCTATTTGCAGTCCTATGACATAAACAATGAGAGGAGATAGGAAGGATTTTAGGTGGACATCTGGAGCAAACCAAAGTTTTGAGTTGTTGAAAAAGAAGGTGAATGAGTAGCCTGTGTTGGATTTACCAGATTTTAATAAGGTATTTTAGGTAGACTTTGATTCAAGTGGAAATAAAATTGGAGCAGTATTGATTCAAGAAGGAAGACTAGTAGCTTATTTCACTGAGAAATTGAATGATGCTAGGAGAAGGTATTCAGTGTATGACCAAGATTTTTATGCCATAGTTCAATCTTTGAAGAAGTGGATAGATTACTTGTTTCCTAAGGAGTTTGTTTTGTATATGGATCATCAGGAATTGCAATATTTGAAAAGTCAAGGTAAGTTGAATCAGAGACACATGAGATTGGTAGAATTCTTGCAGAGTTATACTTTTGTTTTGAAGCATAGGATTGGAAAGTCAAATAGAGTTGTTGATTCCTTGAGTAGGAGAAGGAATTTACTAAAAGAGATGAGAGTGGAAGTATTAGGCTTTGATGAATTGAAGAACTTGTATGAGGAAGACCCAGATATTACAAAACCTTGAAGATCTTGTAAAGAACTAGTCTTGGGGGATAGAAGTTAGTGGTTGGATTATTTCATTTAGGAGGACATGTTCAGAGGGAATCAGTTGTTTATACCCTAGAGTTCAATGAGGGATTACTTCGTGAAATAAAAAAAAAGTGGAGGATTGTTAGGACACTTTGGAGTTAATAAGACAGTAGCATTGGTAAGTGAGAATTACTTTTGGCCACAAATTCATAAGGATGTTAGGAAATTTGTATAGTGTTGCAGAGTTTGTCATGTTGCAAAAGGGAGTAGTCAAAATGTTGGATTGTATAAGCCTTTGACAATTCTGGAGAGACCTTGGGAGGATATCAGCATGGATTTCATACTTGTCTTGTTGAAGACACAAAGTGGTAATGATTCTATATTTTTGGTGGTGGATAGATTTTATAAAATGACACATTTTATACCTTGTAAGAAGACAAAAAATGCAATACATGTAGCAAACTTATTTTTCAAAGAAGTGGTCAGATTGCATGGATTACCTAGGAGTATTGTTTCAGATAGAGATATAAATTTTGTTGGTTACTTTTGGAGGACACTTTGGAAGAAGTTAAAAATAGATTTAAAGTTCGGTTCTAATTTTCACCCATAGACTGATCAACAAAAAAAGGTAGTGAAAAAGAGTTTGGGAAATTTGCTGAGATGTTTGGTTGGAGAGAAGACCAGAAGTTGGGATTTTTTCCTTGCACAAGTAGAGTTTACTTATAATAATTCAGTCAACAAGAGTACCAGAAAGACACCTTATGATATTGTTACTGAATTTCATCCTCGAGGTATATCAGAGTTGAGAGACATCTGTAAGGAAGACAAAAGGAGTGCATAAGTAGAGGAATTTGCAGAAGACATGAAGAATGTGCATACTCAAGTGAAGCAAAAATTGGAAGATATGAACCAGAACTATAAGGAGAGAGCAGATGAAAAGAGGAGACCTAAGGAGTTCAAATTTGGAGATGAAGTGATGGTGTATTTGAGGAAGGAAAGATTTTCAGTTGACACATATAATAGGCTCAAGATGAAGAAGTTTGGACCCTGTAAGATTTTGAAGAAATTTTATTCAGGAAATGTAGATGAAGTGGAGTTATCGGACAATTAATGTGGGTATATCACCTAGGTATGTGCAGGATCATCATGGAAAAAATAGGCCCTTAAGTGGCAAAAAATTTAGAAAAATCAAAGTTAGGCAACTTGACGTAAAAGTTTGAATAAGTTATCTCTATTATTTCAAAAATATGTAAGAATAGAATCTATAGCAACTTGAATGTAGTTTCTAAACTACTAGGTTTGTTTTAAAAAAAAATCTATTTGGTGAAAATTTGAAATTTCAATGTAGTGGTACATAAATTTCAAGGAAAAAATAAGTAGGTGTTTGTCTAACCACCCAAACCAAAATAAAATGATAATATTTTTTTATAAGACTTTAGATATAAGTAGAGGGCTCATGCCCCAATGTGATGCATATTTTTTTGTAATTTTTTTCCAAGTAAATAATTAATTATGATTTTTTTATTACAACTTTTTAAAACATATAAGAACTCATATGTCTGACCACCTTAACTTGGTCAAAACTTCATGAAATTCAATTTTTATTTTTTTAATCCTATAATGTATGAAGCATAGAATGTGATGCATGTTTTGGATTCAAAAAATGTGATACCATTTCAAAGCTATAGATATTTTTCAATAAGCCTATCAATCATGACTTTAGTCATAATTTGAATAGAAAATGAATAATAATTACTTATTAAATTCAAAGTAAAGCATAATTTATATAAGTGGAAAGTTTGGAATATCCTTTAAAAACCCTTTTCATTTCATCAATTTTGGGTAAAAAAGTAGTCGTCAGCTACATACCCATCATATTGCCACTTTTTGGCCCATCATGATCCTACACATACCCACCTATATTCAACATTGCAAATCTATATCAGTACCATGAAGCAGAATTCGGTGAAGGCAGTAAAGAAAAAATGGAGAATCAGTTTCCTAAACAATGATCAGATGAGATTGAAGAGATTCTAGATATCAGAGATGGGAGGAAAACTCGTGGAAGATGGTACAAAGAATATCTTATGAAATGGAAAGGCAGACTAGTTGAGGATTCTTCTTGGATTTCTCAGGTTGACGTAGACCATATTGGTTTTCCTTTAGCCCTAGAAAAGTGAGGGACTCACTTTTCAATTAACCCTAGTTGTCTGATACAGGAGCATCCTTGGTTCTTAGAAATCTTATATCAACCAAAAATATTTTCTTTCAATTTTGTTCTTGTTCAGTTCAAGTTGGTAGATTCATAATATTTGCTCACTAGACCTTGTGGATCTATGTTTACATCATGGACATGTTCATTTTCCTTATTCCAAGATTTGAGCATGATTGGATCTTTTTTCGGCAAGTTATCACTTCCGGATTGAGTAACAGTTTCTTGAACCGACACTGGAATATGTTTCAAGCTTAACGACTAGTTTGATCGCTTGTGGATCTTTCTCGTAACTTGTAGATCTTGACGATGTGATTCAAATTATTCTTTGGAGTGTCCCCAACCTTAATTATAGGTCCACACTTCATCCTATGCACTTTTTGAGGAGAAATACAAATTTGAGTCCAACCTATTTCATGAGCACATTACATTTTCTTTCATGGGAGATTGTGATGATCTTTTTTCAACATGGAAGATTCTATATCTGCAGATATGATATAAAGCTTGTAATAGATCATTGGAATAGGAGGAGTTGATTAAGTAGATTAATATAGATACGATATGTAAGATTCCAACTCGAATTAGGGAGCATATAGGAATATGATATTTTGAGCATGTTGTATTAGGCCTGTTAGCCGAATCTATAAGCCCGGATGTTGTCGACCAATTGTAGTTGAGATTTCTGATAATAAGAATGTTTGAATCTGTATTTTCCTCCATATTTTTTGTTGCTTATGTTGTGTGACTCGTGTTCCACGGTCCATATTTTTCACTTTGATGACCCTCCTACCATGTCTGCACCAAAATTTGGTCTTACATGATATGTTTAATATGCTTACAATGTTCAGTATCGTGTCCATTTTTCGGTGATAATGACACTAAGAATTTGGTCTATAGTTTGTAGGTAATGGCTTATTAGGATTGGTAGTTTTAATGGGAGGCAAGGTAATCATCTTTCTTTTTAAGAGTTGGGTCATTATGTTATGAAGGGTATCAGGTAAGGGAGCGAATTGCATTTTGCGGTCCCCATAGCTAAAGGGTATCGAAGATCTAACAATAGCTAGTTGGTTATTAGCATTCTGATTTATTTGTTGAGGTGGATTGAATTGAAGGAAACCTTAATTATGTTTCCTAAAAGGTTGATAATTGTTTTAGTTTGAAGACTCAGACGTCTCAGTATGGCTAGAAATGGACTTTATATCTTGACTACTAACTGAATTTTGACAATCACGAAGAGCATTACATAAGTGCATGAATGAAGGGAATTTCATCATGGTAAGCTTATATTGTATCTTACTTTGAAAATTCACTATGAAAATATTTTGAAGGTGAGGGTCAGGAACCTTGACATCGATTTGGGAGTAAAGTGATTGATAGCTTGCGAGATAAAATCTATAATATTTTCTTCTTCTTTTTGCTTACATCTCATCAAATCGGCCAAGGTCATCTTAGGAGTCATATGCACTTGGAAATGGTTTATAAATGCATCAAAAAGTTCATTGAATGAATGAATTGAGTTGTTTGATAAGAAAGAGAACCATTCCAAGGTAGTATCTTTCAAGGACCTAGGAAAAATCTTAGCCATGATTTTATCATCAAGAATAAAGTCACTACATAAGGTGGTATAAGTGGAAACATGGTTAGAGGGATCCCCTTTCCCCCTATATTTCTAGAATATAGGCACCTCTACACCTTGTGGCATCTGTGTTTGCAATATCTCCAAGGAAAAAGGACCGATTTTGACATAATGTGTAGGTGGGTCATTTTGATTTTGGTTGATGGTGGAAACTTGCTTTTGAAGGGATGAAATAGTTTGGAAGAGTTTATTTATGAGAGGTTCATTGCTTGTATTATGATATGTAGGTGAAAAAGGTAAAGGGGTGTATGTGTTCAAGGGGCAAGTGAATGGTATTCTTATGGGTGGTAAGGTTGTAGTAGAGATTACTTGTGATACCACAAAGGTACTAGGGAAGCTAGCAAAAATACCCAAGGAAGGAATCATAGTACTAGTTGGTTTCATTGTTGTTGTGACTTGAGGGTTGGTATAGGTAGGAGTAGAGACAATTGTTGTGGGAGGAGAAATTTTAATTCCTCCTTGGCTTGTGACATTGTTGGTAGGTAAAGGACAACTAGTGTTTGAGGTGAGGTGTTTTCAAAATATCTAAACTATGTTTCTCACAAGGTCAAGTCCATCTTCACTTTCCAACATGTGATGAATGTTATCTATAATAGGGATAACAATAGTTGAAATGTTGTCATTTTTCACTTGATTTTGTAGGTTTGCTAAGTCTTCATGAATTTGAATTATTTTTTCTTGTGGAGCACTATCAATCCTTGTTTCACTATGCATCAAACTACTTGAAGGCAAAGAGTTGCTAAGGGTATGGTCCATAACTAGTCTACTAGTGTCAATACTAGGAGTAAAAGAGTTGGACAATCCAAGATCCATGAAAATTATGCTATTGTGGGATGACATGAGTCTTGAACTTCATCTCACTATAGTATTAGCAATAGGACACCAAATACTCATGCAAGGGATACTGAATACAAGATAAATGAAAAAGCAATATAAGCTAAGAAAAATGAAATGAATATAACAAAAACTCTATAAACTAAAACATAAAGGTATCCACAACAAACAAGAACATAGAAATAGATTTTTAAATTGCACAAAATGCAGTTAAGAATTTGCTCTATGACTAAATCGCCTAGAGGGTTGTATTAGTCCCAATGAGGATTTTTTTGAAAATTTTCAAAAATATTCAAGTGATTTTGATGCTTTTTATGTTGTTTGATATGTAAAATAAATGAAAAATGCAGATTTTATATGATTTTCAATGATTTGAGATACAAAAATGTAACCTATATGCACTTTCACAAATGGAAGAATTAGAAACCCTAGAATGCCAATTAAATAATGCAAACCCTAATGAAATGTTAATGCAAGCAAGATCTAGGATGATAATGCACTCCAAATTAGAATTATGATGTTCTAAATGCATGTTCACCAAAATGAAATAAAGGAAAATGGGATATATTATTTCGTATGGTTTAGGACATAGAGCAAAACCCACTTTCCAATTATTTCATTACATGGAAACCCTAGAGATCTCAATGTAAAGGAGAAAGAGATCTTTCAATAGGGCTTCCCTAAGGTCTAATTGTAAAAAAATGAGGGGTTCACCACCAAGCTATGGCTAGCAAAGAAAAAATAAATGCAAATAAAAATGCTCAAACCTAATGTAATGCAATCTTTCACTAAATGACCTAAAAAGGCATGTTACAAACTAGAAAAGAATGCTGCAAGATTAAATGTGTGCACATAGAAATATGAAGATGACTAAATGAATGCATAAAATACTAGAAACACTTATTTTAAAGCCTACCATGACTCATACACCATTTTAGGTGATTTAGTCCAAGATCTGGGTTTCTGTGCAGAAACATGAATGTAGTAAATTAGTGTCTGAAACTACAAAAAACTAGAAAATGACCTAAACTAGGACTCATACACTAGAACTGGTGTATTAGTCTAATTAGGGTTTTTTGAAACTTGAAATTTTGAATATGGTCTTCAATGTATGCTCTGTGCTTCCCAATTGATTTCCATATCTGAAACCCTAATTTGCAACCTATAGAAGTCCTCCAAGTATCTCCAATGCAATTTGACAACTTTGACAACTTTATCCAAACTTTCTCTTCAATGTGTCTTCAACCTAAACCTATAAATCACACACTAAAGAGAGGGAAAAAAAAATTTTTGTTATTGGAAAGTGGTTTTCCTTGGTCAAATCTAGTTTGGGTAGTTAAACCCCATAATGAAATGAAATAGGAATTGAGAATGATGAATGAACAAAACAAGATGTTACAACTCACCAAACCCTAACAATAGAGTGTTGCAAAAATGTATGAAGTGGCTCCAATGGATATAGATCTTGAATCTTTCTTGAATGTGATAGATCTTGAGTTGAACACTTTCTTGAATCATGAAACCCTACATCACAATTGTCAGCTCCAAAAAAAAATGATGCATGAAGACTTTGACATGATGCTTGATGCTTGAATAATGCTTTAAAATGCTTGATAATCTACCCTTGAATTCTCTTGAATGCTCTTGTAAATACTTGAATGCTCTTGTGAACTCAAACTTTCTATAAGGATGAATACTTGAATGCTTGGGGTGAAAATGAGTGAAAGTAACTTGTATTTATACTAAATTATGGAAAAGTTCCTAAAATTACAACACTACAAACTGACATCAGATCTAGGAGGATAAAATTCCACCAATAATTTGAATTAATTTTGATTTTGGGTCACATGAGACTCATATACCTAAGGTGGCATATGAGTCCCATTAGGCATAATTTATGGGACAAATTTAAAAAATGTTTAGAAAGATGTAAACTCAGGATCAAGACCCAAAACCCCAGGTGGGACCCATATTCCCAAGGTGGCATATGAGTCCCAGACCATCAAATATAGGCCACACAACCTAAAAAAACTTAAATTTTAAATGGATTCTTATTTATGTTGAGATCATCCTTCAAAGGATGCATTAAATGAGGCTTGTGAATGTAAAATAAGGCCAATTAAAGCATAAAGAAGGCCAATTATTTAATAAAACCCTAGAAGAGTGTGAGAGTGTGATGCAACACTTTACACCACTCTAGATAGGGCATCAATAAGCTCATTTAGTTCACAAGGGCCCAAGACCTAATGTTAATATATTAGACATATTACAACACTAGATCAAGGCCATGTTAGGGAGTACTTTTTTCATCATTACAATGTTATTCAAAAATCACAAAGATTACAATATACTTGCAAAGCAAGCTTTTAACAAGATTATCACACACCAAAGATCCAAAGGTAACACAACTGCTATCAAACTCTTAGAATACATCACAATACACATTTGTAATACAAATACCTCATAAAAGAGGGTTACCTTCTCTAGTGTACGCAAAAGTATACCCTTTCATTTTCACACTTATTTCAACCTTCCTAGATTTTTTTTTCCTTATTTATGTCTTAATTGGTACTATATTGCATCCATAAGCCTAATGAATTACTTCTTTTTATGGCTAATCTCGACAAACATCAATGGGTAAATGATAATTTAATGATTTTGTCTAAGTGTCCCTGATTTTTGGGTCAAGACTAAGCCACCACCTAGGGAATCTTTTTCCCCCAAAGGTCTTGGGACCCTAATTTCAAGTGTGACTTAAATGCGACCCTTTTTGGAGTATATGCCTTGAGTTTGATGCCTCAGTACTAAGACACCACCTAGGGCATCTTAGTCCCCCTTAAGGTATTTTTTGGGATTTAATTTTAAATTCTGGCAGGTTTTAGCCTCCTTTAATTAATGAATTCATATGTCAGCTTGGTGTGGTGTAATTTATTGATATTAAGCATGGATAAGTATAAATAAAAGGTTCATTCATTCATTTTCAATCATGTATTTTGTGAGAGAATTCCTAATAGCATAATTGAGTTTAGAAGAGCATTCAAGAGTAGTTCTTCAAGCATTTGGAGCCATCATCAAGATTCAACCATCATATCAAAGAGATTCTTGGATCATGTGTGTTCTTGTGCTAACATTTGTGATGTAGGGTTTTTATTCAAGCAAGCAATTCAAGTTCATATCTATCAATCATTTCTTTGATTAATGATCCATATCCAAGCTAGCCATTTCACACAAGTTCACTGAATTTATAACAATGGTTTAGTGAGTTGTAACATTACATCTTGTTCATTCATCATTTCCCTCCATTTCATTTCATTTTAAGGTTTAATTACCAACAAGAGTTTTGACCAAGGAAAACCCCCATTCACTAACAATCAACAAGTTTTCCCCCTCTTGTGTGTTCATGATTGCAGATTTAGGTTGAAGACTTGAAGATCATTTGAAGTGGAAAGTTGCAAAGTTGTCATCTTCATAGAAACTCACCTACATGTCAAATCCATAATTTTTAGAACCCGAGATCAAAAAAGAAGGAATTGCACATATCAAGCCTCAGGATCATACTAAAAAATTTCAAAAATTTAGATCGAGACTAAGTTGCCAGCTAGGGAATCTTAGTCAGGTCCCAAGGGTATTTTTTAGAGATTCTTTTAGATGTGGTTCTAGTATCTGATGATTTCACATCTGCCTCGAAAAAAAATAGTGGGACTAAGACAACAACAATGGTGTCTTAGTCCTCCATAGCACATTTTGATAGCTTCTTTGAGTTTCTAGAATCCTCATTGCATTTCCAGACTTCCCAGGTGCACATATCGTAACTTGTTGTTGCATAATTTCATCATTTTCACTCATCATTTAGCTTGCATTATTAGGTTTTGTGATTTGAATGCTTACCTGTCTTTTCCAAGCATTTTCTTGGTGGTGAACCCCTAAAAGCTTAAAGAACCCCTTCCTAGGTGTTCCTTGTTGAGAATTGACTCACCTTGCGAAGTTGATAGTCAATCTAATTAGGAATCCTAGGACATTATTGAGTGACAATAGGAAAATAAGGTGGGAATATTATTCATCTTGGTGAACCCAACCTTTTTGAGCATTCATTTTCTAAGTTGGAGTTCAATAAAGTTCTAGATCTAGGTTGCATTGATTCTTTTACTGCATCTTGCATTAGTGAAATTACATCTAGGGGTTCTCATACTTAGTGAAATTGTATTTAGGGTTTCTCATATTTGCATTAGTGAAAGTGCATATAGGTTGCATTTTTGCTTTCTTGCATCATTTTATTTCATTGAAAAATGCAAAATTGCATTGATAATCATCCTAATTGTATTTAGAAACATTGTTATTGCATTCAAAATTAAAAAAATTACATTCAGCTTTGCATTCAATTGCTTGTCACTGGTTACTTTTTCTTGCATGGGTGATCGCACAAAGCTGGTTTACAATTTCTGGGAGGATTTGATTTTTGCTGAAATCACATATTTTTTGAAAATATAATGATTTAAGCCTTAAAAAGTTACATTTAAAGCATTCCAATTGAAGAGGGTTTGATCAAACTGCCTTAAATCATACCCCCTTGGATAGAACCCCGCTAGTTTTAAACCACACCTATAACGGAGTCTCCTTTACACCTATCAAAATGCTGATCAAAAACCACATTTGATTTACCTTTTGGGGGATCAAATGAATTCATTTAAATCTATATTTTTGTTAGTATGTAGTCCCTATTATAAGCTTCCCGAAAAGTATAATTTTAAATAAATTTAATTTTATTATTATATTTATTTTTTATTTCTTGTGAATGTAGGTTTTTCACTGAAAATTAACCTCTTTGTTCTGCACATGTGGAAAAATAGAAGATTATCAATTTTTTTTTGAAAAATATAAGTGCACCAGATATTGAAGTCCTTGATCCAACAAAGAAGAAAAAAATGAATTTTGATATATACAAAAAGAGTTGTGCTATACGGTCGCTCTATGTCTTAATTATAATTGGGCTGACTTTGAAACTTTATTAAAGAAAAAATATTCAATAAAAAACTATCTAGCCAAGTAGAAGCACTAGATATTGGAGTTACAAATCTAAATTCAAAATAATTAGAATTTAATCCTTCATGGAAAAGAAGTTATGTGTTATACCGTGAGCATCATTTTTAAAAAAATGTTGTTTCTTAAAAAAAACTAGTTTTCGAGGGAGATGGAACAAGAAGTGCAATCTAATTCCAAAAAAATTGAAAAAAATATATTTAGAATCTATAGAAAAAATTTCATGAAACTCTAGTTTGCATCATCTTCAAATTCCTCACGGTTTAGCCCGTATAGGTGCCTGAAAGTGAAGATTTAGTTAAAAAAAAATATTTTAGTGTCCAGTTTGGCAAAAAATTGTAAACCACTATTGTTGGATCACCCGCATTCATTTGCACATTTTTATGTTTCTAAACATCACCTCCCTGAATAGGAAACCTATGAACACTATAAACAATCCAGAATTTGTTGTTTTTCTAAGAAAAACCTCTACTAGGACTAAAATTCCCTTCTTGGAATCTTAGTCCCTCTCAGAGTTTTTGGCTCAGAATCCTCTCTTTGTTGTTTCTTGTCTATTTCAGTCCTTGGAACCTCAGAATTTCACTAGTAGGACCAAGACTCCTTTACTAGTGTCTTAGTCCCTATTGATTTGACTTTTAAAAATTTCAAGATTTGAAATTGCTTTTATGTGCTTTTGTTTGCTACTTTCAATTTTCTATTACAGTTTGTAGAATTGTTGTTATCTCAATTTCTTTCATTTCAAGTGTATTTGTTCAATCTTTCATCATGGATATGTGCTTTGGAAAGCTTTGGATGTCCTTGAAATCTTTGGTATATATGTCAAGATGTGCTTTCGATAATTAGCCTAATGAAATTGGACTTACTCATGCTCACTCAACTCCTAATGCATGTCCTCCTTGTGATGTTGACATCATTGGAGAAGATGATGACATCATGAATATGTTCCTAAACGATTGTATTCACAACCTCAAATCTAATGCATCATTTGATCCATCCATCACACAAACCAACCCCCCTACAATACAACCTCTCGATATGTTTGGTTACTTACATCCCAAAATTGAGACAAAAGTTGAACCTAACTTCCCTACAGTAGGTGAACCTGATGGAACCCTCAAAAAAAATTTCCTTGTTCCATGTTAAAACCCTTATTGCATTTGGATATAGGATTGCTATCTATGAAAGCTTACAATGTTCTATTGGGCCATTGACTCCCTATTACCCATTGACAGTTATTTTAATGCATCTTAAGTCATTCATTGCCACCTGGTAACTAGTCCTTTTAGCCTAGGTCCAGACCTTTCTATTTTATAAAATTAAGTAAGGATCTTTGGGCCCTTACATCCTTTTCATTTTGTAACTTAGAATTTTTTGAGTAAATTATTATCCTAGGGAGTCCCCTTCATTAAGAATGACTAATGAGCACGTTCTTAAAAGTTTCACTTAAATCCTGATAGTCCTCATAGTTGTATCGCTCATCGTTGTTTTATTTATTGGTTTACACCTTGAATTAGCAATGAGCGATGGATTAACGTTGTTCCTTTGATATCGCTCATCGCTAATGGCTTTTAAGCTTTCAAAATTGTAATAGTGATGAGCAATACTTTTGTCTTTATGTTCTTATCACTCATCGCGGATGGTCATGCAAAGATAAACTTGGAATAGTGATGAGTGATGTTATGTGATTTCCTGTATACCGCTTGATCGTGGATATGTTTTGAATGTAAAATCTCACATCAATAATACATGATGGAAATTACAAAAGTTGTAAATTTTCTCACCCTAATTTCTTGCAAAATATATGAGGAGAATTAGCAATTAACAAAGGCCATATGTTATAACTTCATCACTCATCACAGATTTGTTTTAGAACTTGAGTTCTAAATTGGTGATAAGCGATGGATGTTCTCTAAAGTATTTTTCTTGTGGTGATGTGATATGATCATATGAGTGATGTCTTTTGTGATGTTTTTTTATGCAGGTTGTATGTGTCCAATTCTAGTGCTATCATAACATCTCATGTCATAGATAGAAGCCTCAGTACAAGGTTCGAATTAGTGATGCACGACAGGAGGATAAGTGTGACCAATGGTCAGGCCATAGAACCAGGGGCTAAAGACCATAACTAGGATTTCTACATCACTAATATAGTGGGGAAAAGACAAAGCAGGTCAGTGACAAGTGATGGTCACTGCATGGAACGGGCTATGTTGCAAAATCCTTAAGATTTAGCATAAAGCAAAGGGAAAGCAACGAGAAGACTAAGGAACCATTGATAAATTTTTAAAGCAAGATAATCCAATGGACTGAAAATCACCACATAAATACTTTCATCAAAATTTAGGATCAGCGATGAAGTGATGAAGTTAATAAAGAAAGTTTCCCTCTAAGGAAAACTAGTCTTGTGTACTTCGTCGATATTAATGAAAGCACGGATTAGGCTGGTGATACATGTTGATTAATAGATCACAACACTTGAGCTAACATCGCTATTTTCTATGAGCAAGTTGCTAAGGACATAAAAAACAAGGCTCATATCACCATGGATGAAGTTTTAAGTGCTTTAAAAGAAATGACTTAGATTCAATCTTGAGTTGTAAGTTATCAACTTGCTCACGTAAGGAGATTTAGAGTCATTAATCTTGCATGCTTCAAATTTCCTATTTAATGCAAATTACTTGATTGATCTTCCATGTCATAATTCATTTTGCAATGAATGAGGGTCAAAGGCTGATAAAGAAGTGTGTGGGAATTGAATTCTCCTGAGAAGTCTATAGACATTCTAGGCAAGTACGTTTGTCATGATGATTCAAGAGTCTGAGGGACTGAATTTGTTTGAGCTTAAGGGATGTCTTGAGAATAAAATTGGAATACATTGAGATCTTGATACACCAAAAGGAAGAGTAGGATTTAGGAAATTCAAGGAGTATACTACCAAGGAAAATTACCATCCCAGAGAAAAGATAATTTTAGAAGAATTAGTCAAACACATAGAGAAGGGGATGGTGAAATATAAAAAGAAGGCAAGGATAGAGAGTGAGCATTGTAAGGCCTATCTGAAGGAATGCAATTCTCCATGTGAGGTTTCTAATAACCCTTTAGACAGTGAGGGTGACATTGAATCAAAGGGTGATTATTATCCCCTCTCCTTGGTACTATCGAGGAATCCTGACAAAGAGGTGGTGATAGTTTCTCCAGTCCCACCACAAGTAAAACATGGGAAAATTTTCTTTGAGGTTGATGACTCAGAGTGATGATTGCGCCCTATTTTTGTTTTTGATGAAACCATACCCTTTCTATTAGGATTGTCCTATTCAACACTCATGTGATTTCTTGTTTTATGTGCTGAGGTGGAATGTTTTAGGGCTAGTATGTAGGAGAAGTGTCAGACTAGCTAACCTTGGCGACACATATATTGTGTCCAGACGATATACAAGTTTATTTTGAGATGCTATTGGAGAATCTTCTTTGTTAAAAAGGGATGAGGATTCAACCATGGTTACAACAAAATCTTCCTTTCGAGGAGTGGCGTGTCTTCATTCAGGGAATGTGGAATGCAGTCTTTTACTCTTCAATTTTCCTCAAATGATTCCATATAACAAACTAGGAATATCTCAAAATCTGGTACAAATGAAATAAAATGTAAATGTAATTAAGCCTGATGCTTGTTGCTCCCTTATCCTATAAAAGGGATTTCAGGGCTTATTAGAGAGGTCAAATTCTAAAGTTTTAATAGGGCTCTAGGTAAAAGATAAGTTTAAAAAAAGGAACTTAGAATAGAATATTGAAGTAGGCCAGTAGTTTATCTTGCATAAGAAGTCTTAAATGAGTTTTATAGAAATTACTAATATCAAAACAAATATCAATCAAGAAGCCAATACTCTCTGATGTATGTTCATTATGGATTTATGAATGAGAAATACTAATGGTGTTATCATTTGTCTTCAAATATTTCATTTGAATGTATTACTCTGTTTTTAGCTTTAATTCAAGGAATTAATTAAAATTCTTGAATAGGGTTATAAACTTTGTAAGGAATGACTTATGATTGCTAAGAAGTGAATCTTTCTTGCACAGTGATTTTTTGTACACGCAAATCAATACAAAAATATTTCATTTCTTCTTTGAATGAGTAATTTGTAAATTACTGGTCCCTCTTGTGTACTTGACTTCATTGGTCCAATTCATGAGAGACTGGTCACTTTTTTAGAAAATATTGCATAAGATGAACAAATAATGTTCTTGGCACTAGACTTATGAGAGGACAATACTCAAATTAAAAAAATATCTCCAAGGGTAGTAGAAGTGCAATTAACCCCAATTCCTAGTAGATAGTTAAACCTTCATTTTAAATTCTACCAAATCTTTAGTGAAATTTATTTTATCTGTCATAAATGGGTATGTGCAGGATCATGATGGGCCAAAAAGTGGCAATATGATGGGAATGTGTAGGGTATGTGGTTGACGACTTTTTTTTTACCCAAAATTGATGAAATGAAAAGGGTTTTTAAAGGAGATTTTTAGCTTTCCATCAATGTAAATTATGCTTTACTTTGAATTTAATAAGTAATTATTATTCATTTTTTATTTGAATTACAACTAAAGTCCTGATTGATAGGTTGATTGAAAAACATGTATAGCTTTCAAACAGTATCACATTTTTTGAATCTAAAACATGTGTTGCATTCTATGCTTCACATACTATAGGATTAAAAAGAAAAAATGAATTTTATGAAGTTTTAACCAAGTTAAGGTGGTCAAATGCACAAGTTTTATATTTTATAAAAAATCATAAAAATTTCATAATTAATTATTTACTTGGAAAAAAATTACAAAAAAAATATGCATCACATCGAGACATGAGTCCTCTACTTGTATATAAAATATTTTTAAAAAATATTATCATTTTATTGTGGTTAGGGTGGTTAGACAAACACCTACTTCTTATTTTTTCCCTGAAATTTAAGTAGTACTGCATTGAAATTTCATATTTTAACCAAATAGATTTCTATTTTTTTTAAATAAACCTAGTAGTTTAGAAACTAAATTCAATTTTCTATAGGTTTTATTCTTATATAGTTTTGAAATAATATTGATAACTTACTCAAATTTTTATGTCAAGTTGCCTAACTCTAATTTTTTTGAATTTTTTGCCACTTAAGGGCCTATTTTTTCCATGATGATCCTACACATATCCAAATAGGAATTAATCTATGTATAAATGTGTTACTAATTTATTATATTGCATGAAAATGCAATTGGGATTACCCTCCTAGGTTTCACAGAGCCTGAAGTGAAGGAGTATAGAATTTAAAATCTTATGCTCATTGTGTTGGCCACTAACCTAATAGTTCTTCATCATAGGAGTTGGCTACTTAGAGGATTGTTTGGTTCTGCTAGAAAAATCACCAACATAACCTAGATCTTCTAAACAAGCAAACACTCAACCATTTTATGATAACAAAGTAACAAACACTCCAATCAATCTAGAAGAAACATATGGAAAAGGATTCACAATATTGAGTAAACAAGGATGTGACACAACGAGTGAGCATGAAATTCATCAAGTCCTAGAGAAAATACCAACTAACTAAAACACAAAGGGGTTAGGATATCAAGATCCCCCTCACAATAGACATGTTCCTAAAGAATACTTAAGGCTCCATAGTGATGGTACAATGATCTTAGATTCTCCTCCCAATATGAATGCCCTTCTTCCTCAAGAAGAAATGGTGCTTCTCAAAGAAGAAGATAATATCTTTGGCTTTCCTCCTCAACCTTCAACTAGAGCAGTTGGTGAATATAGCAAACACAAAATACCTTACAAATTACAAAAGTTACAACCTCCTCATCGACCACCTGAAAGTTAAAGGAAACTACAACTGATTCTAAACAAAGGACTCATAACATTACCACCAATTAAAGATAGAGTAGTGCTATATCCTAAAGATACAAAAGTTCCACATTGTCGATACCATTGAACTCTCATAAATAGTGCTAATGAGTGTCACACATTTAAATTGGTATTAAAAAACTTTCACTTCAATGGCAATGATTACCATCAAGTGATTGCATAGCTTGTCCCTTTTTTCCCGCTTGTCATGTAATAGTTGTAGAAAATTTTATTCTCACTATTACATGTTCTTTCTCATCACCTACCTTGGATCATTCTTGTCTTGCACTCAGTGGGGGAAAGAAATAGACAACCTTGTCCTAGTGATGTGTTTGTCATTGTCCCTTAAGTTCATTGTCTACCTTCTACTTATATAGACTGAGATTGGGAGGTAGATGACCTACTTTAGGTTGACTCACCTACGCCTACTAGCCTTTTGTACTATTTCCTTTTCTTTTGTGTGATTGCATGTGTGTATTGTGATCCCCTATATTGTTTGATGTTTCCTCTCTCTATGTACATTCCTCTATTTGTATCTTCATCCATCTATATGTTGTAATATTTTCACCTTTTCATTGCTCTTTACCTTTCATTTTCATTTTTGTCTTGTTTTTTCCTTTTGGGGATGACACAAGGCATCAAGACACCCTATGTCTCTTCCATGTTGACCCAAAAGATTTTTTTCATTATCTTTTCTTTTTCTTTTCATTTTTTTCTTGCGTTTTCCGTTTGGGGATGACATAAGGCATTGAGACACCTTATGTCTCTTCCATGTTGACCCAAAAGGATTTTCTTTGTTTTTCCTCTCTTTGTGTCATTCTTCTAGTTCTATGTGTATTTAGGGAATGATGATAGTTTTGAGCTCTCTACTATCATTGCAGGAAAGACAGATACTGACCCTGAATCCATAGATCCCTTTATGCGTTTCTGGTGTGAAACCCTCTTTTCCTTTTCATTTTTGGCTACTTTAAAGTAATTACTCACAACATGGTGTTTAGCAATTTCTTTAAAGTGGGGGCATACACTGGCATGATTTCATTTTCATTTTTCATTTTCATGTTCCTTGATGTGATTTTCTTACTTCATGTGGTGTATTTTTCTCTTGTGGTGACATTGGGAGTAATTTCATTATATTGAAAATGAGGGTAATATTGTATCTTAAAACTTGTAAAACTATGAGACTGTAGATCTAATTAAGTGTTCTTTGTCACAATTCTTTGTGTATGATTAATTTTTTTAAATCAATTTTACCAATTGTACAAATTGACAAAAGATTGTAGAAGAATAAGACATGGAGATAGAAGTGACAGAACATATTTGTAGAGAAACCCTTTGAGGAAAAAACTCGACCAGAATCAATACTGCTTGTACTATTTAACCTTTGAATAAGATTACAATAATACTATATCAATCCTTGATTGATATGCTTCCTTGCCTTAAAAAATCCTTCTTCACAACCTGCAATAAACTCTCATGGAACTCTCATACACTTGCTACAATTAATAGAAAATAATATGAGCATGTAAACTCATAAGATTTTTTCAATACAAGAGAAAAAGCTCCTCACAAAAATCTATGCCTAGATTGGGCAAGTAGAGTTCCACAATGTAATATGAAGTCAAACCAAAGTCTTCCTCAATTTAGGCACCCCATACTAAACACTTAACTGAACTTTGGTCAAGAATATATCATGCAAAATTCACCTCAAAGTTGGCACCCAAGAATGGTCCCACTTGACTGAGCCTTGTAAATATATTCTCATGCAAAAGGTGTTAACTAAAAGATGCCAACTTGGGAGCCCAAGGTGAACCCAAGTAAATCTTAGTTAACTGAAACATATCTCTCCACCAATTCATGCAAACATTATGCATGATTGATCATCCCCACTTAACTGAAAGTATCCACCTGTTATCTATCATGCAACTAAACTCATTAGGGGAAATTTACATAAAAAATGGGCCTCCTAATGATGACATCATCAACTTTTTGAGTTATCAAAATCAATTAAAAGATGTCATCATTCGTTACTATGACATTATCCAAAAATAAAATAAAATTATTTATTTTATAAAATAAAACTTTCTAAAATCCTATGAATTAACTCATGATGGATAACTTAACTGTACATATCCTATTCTATCTCATTCATTTTTCTAAACATAAAATGTTCTTTTTTGTTTTTAAGATTTATATTCTTAAGTTTTATTATAGAGATTATTATGTTTGTTTTTAAATATTTTCATTCTTAAAACAAAAATATGTATAAAAAACATTTCAAAAATATTTTAACAAAACTTTTCTTAAAAATATTTTAATTTTTTTTGAATGAAATTAATTTGTAATTAAATTTATCTGCGCTTCTTAATTTTAAAAAATATTTTTATGAAAGAAATTTAGTCCATTTTTCATTTTTCATTTGTTTTTCCAGGTTCATAACATAATAAATCTATATATATAAAATTCAGCCGACTATTTATAAAACTTATAAACGTGTTTATTTAAATAAACTACATAACATACTAAATCTAAATCTATAAAATCATTAAATATATATAAAGTCATAAATCTATAATATGAAACCTAATTTAATTACGTCGATAAGTGTTATAGTCACATCAGGGTGGGGATGAGAGCACTCATTTTTTCTATGTAAATTTATAAGAAGAAAAAAAAAAAAACCGAAAAGGAAATAAAAAAGAAAACTTAAGAAATAAAAAAATAAACCAAAAAAGAAATTAAAAACCATTGAAGGAGAAAAATATGAGAAAATCACATGAACCAAAAAGAAATTTGAAAATAAAAAATAAAACCAATTAGAAAATAAAAATAAAACCAAAAAAAATAAATGGAAAAATTGGAAACAAATGGAAGGAGAAAAAGTTGGAGAAAATCACAAAAATGTCAAACCAAAATAAATGGAAAAATTAAAAAATTAAAATGATGGAAAAAAAAAAGAGTGAGAAAATCAAATAAACTATGGAAAAGAGATATCCCTTAACTACATTATATATATATTTTTAAATATAAATATACTAGTATATAAATTTTATATAAAATAAAATATTAAGTATAAAATAAAATATCTAAAGTTACATTTACTTTACCATTTTTTAAATAAAAACAAATAATCAAAAAAAGAAAGTGAACTTGAGTTTTTTAATAAATTATAATAGAAATATATGTAACCACCTTTTTAAAAAAGTGAATTGAGTTTAAGATTTTTTAAATAAAAAATAAAAATTCAAGAAAATAAATAATCTAAAATGAAAAGTGAAGTTGAGTTTGTCAATAAAAATATATGTTACCACTTTTTAAAATATAATGGACTTGAGTTTTTTAAGGAATTATGCAATAGAAACACGTGTCCCCACTTAACTAATGTAGTTAAGTAATTTATATTTTTTATATTTAAATATTTTTTACTATTTGAGATAATTTTTTCTTTTTTAGAATTCCTTAGTATCTAAATTTCCCCTAATGCATTAGTCATGCAACTCAAGTCAACTCAAGTCAACTAGCATTGAACTCAAAATAGCTACATGTAACTGAAGATAACTGAACCATGAATGAACTAAACTGGACTGAAATGAGTTGAACTGGTACTGAATTGATATTGAACTGATAGTGCCACTCCACTCATGTAATTATCAATCCGTAAGTTTTAGGATAAAAACATGCATTACTGAAGTGTTATCAATCCTCTAAACATTTAACTGAAGCAAGGTGGGTTCCACCTTCCATGTGGGTGCCCCATGTTCTTCTATCTTGTAGGATCTCTTCTTGGACATCCCCACATGTTCCTATCATTTAGGAATAATCAAAAATTTCAATTTATATGTTCATTTCATTCCAATTTAATATCTTTCTAATCCTAGTGTTGGGGAACACTTTCCACTTGGACTTAGGAGATACATGAAATATGTTTAGGATTGCAATTAAATGGAATGCTATTCCCAAAATTATCCCCTTGACATTATACATTGCAATTATTCTAAACAAGGAATCATTATTATAAATCAAGTATAGGACTCAAAGCCAATGGCTTTCCTGTACCAAGAGAACTTATCTGTAGGAAATGGTTTTGTAAGATAATCTACAACATTGATCAAAGTGTCAACTTTCTCAATCAATACCTTCCCACTCTCAACCATTTCTCACACAAAGTGATATTGCACATAAACATGATTAGTATGAGCATGATACATAAGATTTTTGGCTAAACAAATAGCACTCTGACTATCACATTCAAGTCTAATTTTCTTGCAATTAAAATCAATACCTTTCCCAAGTCTCTGTAACCAAACCTCCTCTTTAGAGGCATGTGTAGTAGCCATGTACTCTACTTCTATGGTGGAAAAAGAAAATGTGGGCTTCCTCTTACTCATCCAACTAATCGCAACTCCAAACAAAGAAAAGACAGCCACTTGTCAACCTCAGACTATCCAGGTCCCCTGCCCAATCTAAATCAACAAAACTCTATATGTCCAATGATTTGTGCATAATATCAATATCATTAATACCATGATAAACCAAACACTAATCAGAATTACCTTGTAAATATCTAAACACACTCTTAACATAAGTTTAATGTTCTTTACCAGGGTTAGCCATAAAGCTACTTAGAACTCCCACTACTTGGGCTATATTTGGTCATGTACAGACCATTGCATACATCAAACTACCAACTGCACTAGCATATGCAATTTTAGACATTTCCTCTTGATCAAAATCAAATTTAGGACCCATGTCTAAACTTAACTTTGTTCCAACTGGTAAAGGAATATTAATTGGTTTATGATCATGCATGTTAAACCATTTCAAAATAGTATCAACATAGTTGCTTTGACTTAAGCAAAGATTTATATTACCTCTATCTCTATTGATCTCCATACCAAGGATATATTTTGCATCCCCCAAATCTTTCATCTCAAATATGATAGAGATTTGTGCTTTCAATTCTTTGATCTTACCTTGTTGTTACCAATAAACAACATGTCATCACCATACAAGATAATAATTAAAAGCTGGTCATCAATAGATTTTATGTAAACACAATGATCTTCCTCACTCCTAACATGACCAATTTTCAATGCAAAAGCATCAAAGTTCTGGTACCACATTCTAGGTGACTATTTCAATCCATATAAAAATATCTTTAACCTGCAAATTAATAATTAATTTCCTTTTACAACAAAACCATCAGGTTGCCTCATATAAATCTCCTCATCAAGATCACCATGTAAGAAAGCAGTTTTCACATCCATTTTCTCTATCTCAAAATCATAAGCAGTAGCAATAGATAAAAAGAATCTAGTAGAATTTAATTTAGCAACAGGAGAGAAGATTTCATTAAAGTAAACTCCCTCTCTTTGGGAGTAGCCCTTGGCTACTAATCTAGCTTTGTACCTTTCGAGATTACCATCTGCTCCAATTATCTTTTTAAAGATCCATTTACAACAAATGGCCTTTCTTCCTTTGGGAAAAATCTCAAGATCCCATGAGTCACAAGTATCAAAGGAAACCATTTCCTCACACATAGCTTGTGACCAAAGCTTGCTCTTATCTGAAGAAAAAGCTTCCCTATAAGACCTAGGTTCATCATTAGTACTCATCAAAACAAATATACAAAAAAAATTAGGTGGGCTATACCTATCAACAAGATTTTGTCGTCTTGTGGATCTTCTCAAAGAAGGTTCTTATTGTTCCTGAATATGCTCATCATGAGCATCTATCTCAGAACTTTGTGAACTCTCGTCATCCAATCCATCCAATTGTTCTTTAACATGTGCATCTTCATGCTTCTCAGTATTTGTCTCAAAATGCACTATTCAAGAATTATCCTTCTCCTTTGGTTGTTCTTCTCCTATATAAGATCTAAATTCCCTAAAAATGATATCTCTAAATAAAGTAATTTTTTGGGTTAGAGGATTCCAAAGCTTGTAACCTTTTAAATTTTTACCATAACCTATGAATATGCATTTTTGTTCTTTTGGATCCAACTTAGACCGCTTTTCTTTAGGCACATGAACAAAAGCCTCACAACCAAAGATCCTTAAATGTGCAACACTAGGTTTCTTACCTAACCACATTTCAGAAGGGTTTTTATCTTCAATAGATGAACTAGGAGATCTATTGATTAAATAACAAGAAGTACTTACAACCTTAGCCCAAAGGCACTGATCTAGCATACCACTACTCAACATATACTCATAGATCTTTC
Organism: Sequoia sempervirens; assembly: GCA_007258455.2. Lineage (NCBI taxonomy): Eukaryota > Viridiplantae > Streptophyta > Pinopsida > Cupressales > Cupressaceae > Sequoia > Sequoia sempervirens. The sequence goes on from VDFB02075321.1 coordinate 15,156,361, forward strand.
CATTAAGGTTTGCTTCATCCTTTCTACTACTCCATTTTGTTGAGGTGTATATGGAGTTGTTTTCTATCTAACAATTCTTGCATGCTTACAATAATTATCAAATTCCTTAGAACAATGTTCACCATAATTATCTGATCTCAACACTTTTATCTTATGATCTGATTGTTTCTCAACTAAAACCTTATATTCTTTAAACTTATTGAACAAATCATATTTTTTATCCATAAAATAGATCCAAGTGTATCTTGAGACATCATCAATAAATGTGACATAATATCTATATTTTCCAATAGAGTCAATACCCACAGGACCCATAACATCTAAATGAATAATCTCTAATAATCCTTTAGCTTTATTTTTTCTATTAGGAAATGAAGATCTAGATTACTTTCCAAACACACAATGCTCACAAAAATCATTTTTTCCAATATTATAATCAGGAATACCGTCAAGCAATTTATTATTAAGAATGTTCCTAAGACCTTTTTCACCAATGTGGCTCAATCTATGGTGCCACAACATACATGTATTTTCAGCTTCAATTATATTGGCTTATTTATTCAAATTGGAGGTATTAAGCTTAAACAAAGTCCCAATCTGAGATCCTTTAGCAACCACCATATTCCCTTTCACCAATCTACAACCACCTTTGTCAAATGTCACATACATTCCAAAATCATTGAACTTAGATACAAACAGTAGATTTCTAGCAAGTCCTAGAATATGTAAAACATCATTAAGGGTCTTAACCCTACCATCACTAAAACACAACTTTACCTCTCCTTTTCCCACAATATTTGTTGTGCTATTATCTCCAAAGAAGACATTCCCTCCATCATATGTAGTATACTTAGTGAACCACTCGTTGTTAGGAGTCATATGATAGGAGCAACTTGAATCAATAAGCAAAGATTCATCACTAACAGTTTTACATGAAATGGTCAATCCATCATTACTGTAATATGAGGATTTCTCTGTAGAAGCATCATAACTCTTTTTCTTATTCTTGAAATGCTTCTTTACATGTCCTGGATTTCCATAATTCCAACACTTTACCTTAATCTTACCAGCGGTTTTAGACTGTCCTTTGGACTTACCCTTTCCTTTCTTGTCTCCCTTAGGTTCCTTTAGGTTTACCTCTTACAAACAAGGCATCTTGGGATCCCGTTTTAGACTTCCTTCTCATCTCCTCTGATAGGAGATTAGGAATTATGTTGTCCATCTTAGGATCTACACCACCATCACTGATAGAAATAATTATATTTTTCCAAGACTCTAGGAAATAACAAAGTAACAAAATGCATTTAGCTTCATCTTCTATCTTTCCATCTACAGATGCTAACTAACTTAGAATCAAATTGAAAGTGTTTAAATGATGTGTAACAAAATCACCATCGTTCATCTTTAAATAATAAAACTATCTTTTCAGGTACAACTTATTAGTAAGACTTTTGGTTTGATAGATATCACCTATCCTCTTCCACAATTTATATGTGGTAGCTTCATTTGAAACATTCAAGAGAACAGATCATCAGCAAGAAATAACCTTACGGTCCCTCTTGCCTTCTTATCAAGCTTAGCCAAAACCTCATCTGACATCATTGTAAATGGCTTTGTCTCATAACAAACATCTAACCACTGATCTCTCTCTTCAAGGAGATCCTCCATTTCTAGTTTCCACATCTCATAACTAGATCCATTGAATCTTTCAATATCTAGACAATAAGTAGAGCTCTTTGTAACACACTTCTTTTACAAATATGCAATAAAACAATAGTAAAATTTCCCACTACAACCAAAAAATCTTCAAACTTTTAAGAGAAAGGCATCCCAAACCCTAACCAACCATTAGCTCTGATACCAAATGGATAAAATGAAGGTAATATTATAGCTTAAAACTTGTAAAACTATGAGACTATAGATACAATTAAGTTTTCTTTTTCACAATTCTTTATGTATGATTAATATGTTTAGATCAATTTTACCAATTGTAGAAAGAGATAGAAGATTGTAGAAGAATGAGACAAGGAGATAGAAGTGACACATCATATACATGGAGAAACCCTTTCGGAAAAAAACTCCACCAAAATCAATAGTGCTTGTATTATTTAACCTTAGAACAAGATTACAATAATACTATATCAATCCTTGATTGATATGCTTCCTTGCCTTAAACAATCCTTCTTCACAACCTGCAATAAACTCTCATGAAACTCTCATACACTTGCTGCAATTAATAGACAATAATATGATCATGTAAACTCAAAAGAGTTGTTTAGTACAAGAGCATAAAGCTCCTCACAAAAATCTATGCCTAGATTGGGCAAGTAGAGTTTCACAATGTAATCTGAAGTCAAACCAAAGTCTTCCTCAAGAAGATATCATGCAAACTTCACCTTAAATTTGGCACCCAAGAAATGGCCCACTTGACTGAGCCTTTTAAATATCTTCTCATGCAAAACGTGTTAACTGAAATATGCCAACTTGGGCACCCAAGGTGGACCCAAGTCAATCTTAGTTAACTGAAACATATCTCTCCACCAATCCATGCAAACATTATGCATGATTGATCATCCCCACTTAACTGAAATTATCCACCTATTATTGTTCATGAAACTAAAGTCACTAGTCATGCAACTCAAGTCAACTCAAGTCAACTAGCATTCAACTCAAAATAACTACATTCAACTGAAGATAACTAAATAATAATTGAACTGAGCTAAATTGAATTGAATTGAACTAAACTAAACTAAACTAAACTAAATTGATATTGAACTGATACTAAACTAATTATGCCACTCCACTCAATGTAAATATCAATCCCTATTTTGTAGGATCAAAGCATGCATTATTGAAGTGTTATCAATCCTCCAAATAGTTAACTGAAGCAAGGTGGGTTCCACTTTACATGTGGGTGCCCCATGTGCTCCTATCTTGTAGGAGCTCTTCTTGGACATCCCCACATGTTCCTATCATAGGAATAGTCACAAATGTCAATTTACATGTTCATTTTGTTTGAATTTAATGTCTTTCTAATCCTAGTGTTGGAGAACACTTTCCAAGGACTTAGGAGATACACGAAATATGTTTAGGATTGCAATTAAATGGTATCCTATTCCCAACACCTTGAAGAGGTTGATCTATCTTAGCATGTAACATTCCTCTTAGTGGTGATGTGACGCACTGCATCCCCTAAGTTGTGAATCTTTTATCCTTTGATTGGTCCTCTCTTGTAGACATTAGAAATAATGTCCCCTAAGATTAAGACCTTTCATGAACTAAGCAAAATCCCTTCGAACATCCCTCTCTCTTGTTGCATTCCATTTTCCTTTTGTACCTTATTAAATTCATGGAGTTATGGATTTGATATGGTCCCCTAGTTTCACTTAGTGAACAAATAGCTTCCCTAGCCCTTCTGAACATGCATTTTATTTTTGTTCCTTATTAAATTCATGGAGATATGCCTTTGATATGGTCCCATGGGGCTCACCTAGTGAACAACTAGATTCACTAAGCCTTGTGAGAATGCATTTTATTTTTGTCCTTATCATAGTCATGGGGGTATGACTTTGATATGGACCTCTTGGGGCTCACCTAGTCAACAACTAGCTTCACCAACCCTTTTGAGCATGCATTTTGTTTGCATAGTGGACAATGTGTTCCACTTGTAAACCTCTTTTGGAAAAACAACCTAGACTTGGTCCACATTGTGTTGGATGACTGGTCGAAGCTTGATCTATTGCATTTTTCTTTTTTTCTATCTTTGATGGTGTATGTTTGTGATCTGGTTATGGCTTCGTATATCATCCACAAGCATGTTCCTTTGCACTTATGTTGGTTTTCCATAGGATCTTGACCATGGGGGCTTGGCCACCCTCTTGATTATTTCATCCTATCTTACTAGCATTTTTACATTTGAACCCCTCGTGATTGTGTGGTTGGCTACTTTAGTGTGAGTTTGAAGAAAGATCATCCTCTCACTAAAGTGGGGGCTAAATGTAGCATAGGAAAATGCACACCCTTGCATTTTCACACTTGTTTGGGCCTGCCTTCCTTTGTTTATCCTTATTTATGTCTTAATTGGTCCTATTTTGCATCCACAAGCCCAATGAATTACTTCTTTTTTTGGCTAGTCCCGACAAACATCAATGGGGAAATGATAATTTAATGATTTTTTTTAGTGTCCCATATTTTTCGGTCAGGACTAAGATGCCACCTAGGGTGTCTTTGTCCCCCAAAGGTCTTGGGACCCTGATTTCAAGTGTACCTTAAATTGGTCCCTTTTTGGAGTCTGTGCCCCGAGTTTCATGCCTCGGGACTAAAAATCCACCCAAGGCATCTTAGTCCCCATTAAGATATTTTTGGGATTTAAAATTTATCTTCCTTTCATTAAAGAATTTATATGTTAGCTTGTTGTGGTGTAATTTATTGATATTAAGCATGGATAAGTATAAATACAATGTTCATTCATTCATTTTCAATCAAGTCTTTTGTGAAAGAATTCCTAATAGCATAATTGACTTCACAAGAGCATTCAAGAGTAGTTCTTCAAGCATTTGGAGCCATCATCAAGATTCAACCATCACATCAAAGAGATTCTTGCATCATGTGTGTGTTTTTGCTAACATTTGTGATGTAGGATTTTGATTCAAGCAAGAAATTAAATTGCATATCTATCAAGCATTTCTTTGATTCAGGATCCATATCCAAGCTAGTCATTCCATACAAGTTTGCAAATTTTATAACAAGGGTTTGGTGAGTTGTAACATGGCATGTTGTTGATTCATCATTTCCCTCCATTTCATTTCATTTCAAGGTTTAGTTACCAACAAGGGGTTTGACCAAGGCAAACCCCCATTCACTAAAAATCATCAAGTTTTTCCCCTCTTATGTGTTTGTGATTGCAGATTTAGGTTGAAGACTTGTAGATCATTTGAAGTGAAAAGTTGCAAAGTTGCAAAGTTGCATTGCAAAGTTGTCATCTTCATAGAAACTCACCTACAGGTCAAATCCAGAAGTTTTAGAACCTAGGATCAGAAAAGAAGTAAGTGCATACATCAAGCCTCAGGATCACACTCAATTTTTTTAGAAATTCAGACCAGGACTAAGTCGCCACCTAGGGCATCTTAGTCCTCCCAAGGATATTTTTTAGAGATTCTTTTAAATTTGGTTTCAACATCTAAAGATTCTACATCTCTCGCCAAAAATAGTAGCAGGACTAAGACAATAGTAAGGGTGTCTTAGTTCTCCATAGCACATTTTGTTAGCTTCTTTTCATTTCCAGAATCCTCATTGCATTTCTAGACTTCCTAAGTACACATATCCTAACTTGTTGTTGCATAATTTCATCATTTTCACTCATCATTTAACTTGCATTATTAGGTTTTGTGAGTTGAATGCTTACTTGTCTCTTCCAATCATTTGCTTGGTGGTGAACCCCTCAAAGCTTAAAGAACCCCTTCCTAGGTCTTTCTTGTTGAGAATTGACTCACCTTTTGAGGTTGATAGTCAATCCAATCAGGACTCCTAGGACATTATTGAGTGACAATAGGAAAATAAGGTGGGTGTTCCCCCATCATAATTTTTCATGCCATTCACCTTCTAGGGTAAGTCAAGCCAGCAAAATATTGACCATTAGATTTGAGACATAGTTATGAATGATCCATAATTACAATAATAAAATATACATAAAATTTTTCTTTTGAGGGCACTACCCTCGAGCACTCGGACCCTCACACAGGGGTATCATCCACCTGCCGCACCCATGGATGTGTACCCCCACTCTTACCTATCAATAGTAGCTTATGTAATTGCAAGGTTGAGGCACATTTTCCCAAAAGTTTAATGACTTCCAAATTTATTTTGAAGACATCATAATATCCACATGGTGTAGGTTTTTTTTTGACAAGCCAAGGCTAATAGTCCTCAATGCTTTTTATTTTTGATATTCCACTTATCAAAATATTTTTCATTGATTGGTGAAAGTGAGTTTTTTTACATCACAAATATCTTTTTCTATCAAGTATAATTACATCTATATGTACCATGTATGAAAATAGATCTAACTTAAAATTTCTAAATAAAACTTAATTATCCATGGGTACCCGTTTAATCAAAATAAATCAAAGGTTTCAATCTCCATCCATAATGCACCTTGAATATAAAAAAATTTAATACATATATTTAAAAATCAATGTTAATCTTTAAAATAAATCATAACCTATGGAGATAGCATCCTTCTTCATTGAAAAACTCACTTCCTTGTTTGGATTGGAAACCATATCAATTGATGTCTCTTTGTAGCTTTATAACTTGAAGCATTATAATTCTATGAAATCAAATTATTATAGAAAAAATACCTCAAATAGTGCATAGAGAGCACATGAGAGGAGAAGCACTATTGTCTCATACCATGATGGATTGGGGCTTCAAAATGAGTGACTAATGATATTTTCAAAGCTTTCTTAACTACCAATATACAAGAATGGACACTGCAACAATAATAGAAATTAGACGAAAAGAAAATGTGAAAAAGGAAGAGAATGGAAAGAGACTAAATTGCATGCATTCTTTACCTCTCTAATGGTGGATTTTATCCCCCATGTCATCTCACAAATAGAAATATGTGACATGGTTGACTATAAAATGGAGCTCCATATACATAATAACAATGTAACCTTTTGTAATTCCCATGCTCCAACTAATGAAACATCTATTTTCTTCTTGTAACAACTTTCACATACCAAAAAAATTAAAAATTATTTTTTTGATTTTCTTCACTTTTTATTCATCTTTCCAATGTAATTTGAATCATCATCATCAAGAAACAAGAAAAATACACCAATTTTTGTGAGGTTGTTCCCTAAAATCTCTAATAAAAGATCCTCCTTGGATGCATCTATTCTTCTTTCTCTCTTCACCTCTTTTCTTTGTTTATCTTGGTGGCCAATCAGTTCCTTTTGCTCTGTCTCAACACCTGCTAAAAATTTCAAGTTGCCTTCTATTTAGCCGCTAGAGGAAAAAATATTTGATTTTGTAGTGCCTTTTCTTTCACCTCATTATGATCCTCATAAAGCAATTTGATACCATCATAAGAAAATATTGTGATTTCATATAAGGTTTCACCATTCAAAATAATACATATATAAAGGAAAGAATCTCTTATCCACAAAGATCCTTCCTTAAATCCCGAACAAATGGTTCTACCTAAATAATTCATAACCATCACAAAACTATGAGACATGAAAATAAAATATACAACAAAAAAGTCTCTCACACATAGAATGCTCAACATGCACACATAAGAAACATACATATAGTTGAGGTGGAGCTTCAACTATGTTGGCACTAGTTTCTTAGAAATTTTTATTTATATTTGATTGTTACATTTACCAAAATAATATTTTAGCCTTTCCCATCTTATTTTTGCACACAAGTGTTAAGTATTTTCACTTGCATGGTGTTTTTTATGGCTCAAGTCTTCAGTTCATTTACTAAACTATCTCTTCTAGTGTCAATTTATGTATTGTATTCTAGATTTTATATTAACCCCATACATATATACATATCTCTAGATAAGAAATAGACAGACACACACAAAAGAGAGATAAAATAAAAAAAATCAATTAAGACAAATAGTGCTATCAATTATTAGAAAAATCCTTTAATTCTACTAGAATCCTAATAGAAAGTAAAACAAAGAAAATAGAGACCCATTCACAAAAAATTCTTATGTAGAATCACAGACAAAGTGTTCAACAAAAGATGATAAAATTATTTCCAATAGTCAAAAGAAAATATGAAATGTATAAAATAACAATAAAATTTCAATCACTCACCATGCAAAGTCTCGATAGTGAAATGGAAACAACAATTGTATGAAATAAAAAAAAACCATCAAACCCTGATTATCTAAAACTTCAACTTTATGAAAGGATTAAAAATAACTATTAATACAATCACACACCATAAATGTGTCTTCTACATGTAATTTCATCTTCTTGTGTAATATTTCAACTTCTTAAATACTCACATTTCACATTCATGTTACTAGTATAGTGAAAACTATGGCATATACTATATGAAGTAGAACTTAGAAAATAGTATTAATTTGATGAGTTGGCCCCTAGTTAAAGTATGACCAATTTGGGCATGCTTAAAAATTAGAAAACACTTCAGGTTTTTGCTAAATTGCATTTACTTTTTAAAACATTAGAAAAATTTTACTTTTTACTACATTGCCATCAATCAAGTTGTACCAATTATGTATACACATAAACATTAAAAGTAAATTCATAGATGTAATTATATTGGATCTACCATTTTTCTTTTATTTTTCATAGTAAATGAACTAAAGTAAAGTACTAGAAAAATTAGCATGCACCAATCAACACATGTCACAAACCAACTAATTTGAAAAAAAATAACTTCTTAAATCATCTTTACAAAATTTAAATATTTTTCTATTTGCACATATTATCAAGCAATTTTTTTTTCTACATTGCTAACCAATTTGTTGGGTCTAAGGAAGATGAGAAGAGTTTATTAGCTTAAATTGATGCCATTCACTAGAACCAAAAGAAGACCATGCAATTCCTGAGGGTTATCATTGACTACAACAAAGAAACTCTGAAGAATATGACCCTTACTCTTCAGGTTTTTTAGGACAAGATAAGGAAGAGCTAGGGGAAGCGACTGGCAAAAGGGGTGTATGATGGTCAAGTGCAAAAGAAGAAGGATAAGAAGGTGGACACCTATGCCTACAATGTTACCATGGATACCCTAGCCATTCTTCGGGGGCTTGTGACTTTCGAGAAGAAGCTCAAGTTCTTGTCTCAGGAGTGGAACCCGATCAGTGGTCTCAAGCTTTTAGGAGACATGTAGGTGTCTGGTGTTTTTGTGCTAGTCTTAGTTTTGTGGTTTCTTTTTGTTGTTATCTCCTAGATGTCAAATTGTTTAAGCTTTAGTTTTTATTTACTTTTTTGGTTTTCTCACTACTCGTGAGTCACTCATTTGTCTCTATGGCTGGTTTGTAATGGGTACTGGACCTTCCAGTTTTAATAATATCAAAACAAAAAAATTGGACCCAATATGCATACCCATAAATGTAATAAAAGAGTTTTATATTTTGCTACATGTTATTTGATCAACTATACCATTTTCCCCTTATTTTTGTTAATCAAAATTTAAAGAAGAAAACTACTTAATTAGCATAGATCAATCATTGTGTCAAACATTAACTATTTTTCAACAAATTAAATATATAAAATAAATTAATTCAACTATACAAAAAATTCAAGATGGTTTAATTTTTCACTATATTATTCCCATCCAAGTTTGCATCCAATTTGCATATTCATAAAATTTAGCAAACAATTTTATTATTTGCTAATTGTTATTTGATTGGGGCTACATTCTTTCCTTTTTCTTCATAAAAATTGAAGAAATATTACTAAAACAAATAGCAAAAATTAATCAACATGTCACAAACGGACTATTTCTTCAAAAATTTATGGAAAAGAACTTACACTAAATTTAAGAGATCCAGTTAATTTTTGCATTTGTATAAGCTCCTAATTAGTTAAACTTTTTTCTATATAATCACCAACCAAATTAAATCCAATACACATACATATAAATATAAGAAAATAGTTTAATTGTTTACTAGTTTCCATTTGATTGATGTGTCTGCTTTTCTTTTTTCAAATATTTATTTTAAAAACTTATTGACAAAATTAACATGAATAAATTAATATATCACAAATCAACCTTTGAAAAAATTAAAAATTAAAAAAATTAAAACATTACACCGCCTTCATAAAATCTATTTAAATTTTATACCTGATTTAATTAATTTTTATATCTGCGCATATTCCCAACAAAATGCTGAACGTTCAATACAAAGCTTTACTTCTCTTTTTATAGAATAAAATTTTATAATTTATTAGTTTTTCCTTTCCCACAAAGGGATTCGAGCATTCACCAAATCTTTTTTATAACTTTAATGAGGATTTCAAATAAATGCGTATCTATCTTGTGTAATGATGGTTGCTCAATATCAAAATAAACTTCATTGCAAACCCATTGACCAAATCCTACACCCCAATCATTTGCACGCCTATGTTGTGATCAATACCCAGATACACAAATTTACAAATCGTGTCCCAAATACAAGTTCACTTTCAATTTATAGCAAAAGACTTGGCTCAACCAAGTAACAGAGCAAATTTTTTGTCTGTCAAAAGAATTTCTAGATAAAGAGAAGAAATAATTTAATTTCCCCCTGCTAATTAAACGAATGAATGGCCTAACTTCTTTTTCTTGTCTGAAAAAAGATAAATATACGTGGGAAAGGCACAGAGAAAATCTGCAAATCTAACATGGAATTGCAGAGCTTCTGATTTAAATATCTACTCGTAATTCATCCCAGATTTCATCCCAGTCCAAGCTAAGTACGCCATTCCAGACGTCCATCTTGAGGTCCTCCTCATCCTTCACTACTGTTTTGTAGATTAATGAAGATTTTTTAGACAAAGGAGGTGTTAAAATAGGAGGGATATTTTCAAATATGGAATTAATCCATGGGCAAGTGTTACAACATAATCTCTTAACTGTGGGTCTCATGGCTACGGGCTTCAAAAGCTTGGGCTTTTCTATTAATCCTGCATTCTTAGCTAAATTATTCTTGGCCGTTGGCATTCCTGTCAATTGCTGTACAATACTTCGAAAGTTGGATTCATCTGCAGTCACAAACATTGTCTGCACGTCCAATTCGATACATTCTCTCGATCGTTTGGTCATGTTGTGTTATGGACAAGATTCAACGCTTCTTTTGCTCTAATATGAAAAGCCTTGTCTTCTCCAACTAAACTAATTTGTGCTAAACGCCTGTGAAATACGATATATAAACACCTTCGCGAATTAGGTCTCGCAACATTTTTTGTTGGATTCCAAAGACTTTCGTAAGCGTGACCAAGTCAAGACTCCTCCATTGATTTGACCGTTGGATTTTCGATGTACATAAATAGTCGGTGATATAGATAATCTTTAATAGAAACCTTATAATTTGTTTAATATCACAACTATAAGTAAGAGTAAAAATGAACTATATTGAATATTTTGTTCCAGAAATCAATCATAGAATGCATTTAGGAGATTATTAACGTAATAGCAGAATGTTGAGGTATATATATACAGATGATTAAATAGCAGAATGTTAAAGGTATATATAGTTATAAGGTTTTCAGTTAAGTTCTAATTTAATATTTTAGTAGTACTAAATTTAAGTTGAATAGTAAGTTGTAAAAATAGTTTATATTTAAAGTATAATAAAGAGTTCATTAAGACAGTATAATTATGGCAGGAGACAAATTCACCATTAGCAATTGACCGTCCAAAAATTCATTGCCAACAATTCATCGCATGAAAATTCACCACCATGACAAATTCACCTCAATGAAAATTCACCACCAGCAATTCACCCCACCGAAAATTAATTGCAAACTTTTAATGCAATGAATTTTCGGCGGTTGCTGGTGGTGAATTTTCCTTGAGGTGAATTTGTCATGCCGGTGAATTTTGGGACGGTGAATTTGTTGTGACTATAATAATATATAAGATCAATATTTTAATGATATATATGAAAGTTTAGGTTTAATTTTTAATTGAATTCTATAGAATTGGATTAGGAGTTTTAAGTAATATAGTGTGCTTTGAGTGGGGATGTTGCAGAAATTTCCCGTGTTCAAATTATAATAGAGATTGTATCAAACGAGCTTCAATCACAATGATGATAGATAGTTTGATAGTAAATCATTTTGATACGTATGAGAGATTCTACATTCAAATTCTAATTGCTTCATAAAATGTAACATAAAGTCAAAGCTAAACCAGGAGTTTTAAGCATGAAAATAAAATTTAAAGAGATAATAGAAAATAAACAACCATAAAAAAATGAATAACTCAATATTAAAATATCCCAACTTACACAAAAATATTTTAAATTTAAATTTTGAATTATGTATAAAAATAACCTGATACCAAAATTTATTTTAAAACTTCAAACATCAAATTCATAATCTAAAATATATATTCCAAAGAACCATCACCACTAATTAAATAATAAATCAACCTAACATATATTTTAAATATTTTTATTTAAAGAAATTCATAACAATCATTCTGCACCGGGACACATCTGCACCGGGACACATGTAACACTTATATAATAATACGATAAATATTCAAAAAAATAGTAAAATTTTAAATTTTAAAAATATATAAGCATAAGTCAATCGCGGCAAATATGTTCTTCTCGTGGTTATATCAATATGTTAAAATTTCCAAGATGACAGCTATTTAAGTCTCATTCATTCAGAGATGACAACTATTGAAGTCTCATTCATACAAGAGATGCCATCTGTCTATTTATGACCGTCAATAACACATTGTTCCACCAACTCACTTCGATTTTGCAACTTTAATGGAGCATATTCTATTTTAGAGGAAGAAATCAAACATTTATACCTGAGAAGGAGATCCTTATATTGACCCTTAATATACCAACAAAAATGTTGACTTGAACGGCGGATAGATACATCTTAAATTTTCCTACTTAGACCTCAATGAGGAGAGTTAATTAAAATGAAATAATTTTGACAATTTGATGATATTTTCTTCTCTGTCAAAATATTTATAGCACTTAATGCTTTAAGAAAATCTCCACGTCCGAAGTTTTTGAGCTGAAAAAATAAATAAGCCCTAATTATTTGATTGGGGAAATGCAAGCATGAATTAGGAGTTTCAAGCATTCAAAGTAGTTGATAGTGTAGTAACAAAAAAATAATCTTTTCATTGTTTGTTTGAATAATTGACATTAAAGCTAAACTAAAGGTGTCTTGGAGTAGTGTAATGTGTTGTACACATTCACACTATTCTAGGACCTTTATTTAACTAAAACATGCCTTAATTGGTCCTTTGCAAAGGTGTTGTAACACACTTTCATGGTTTTCTAGGACTTATTTGTTTAATTAAGCCTAATGGGCCCCTTTTCAATAAAATGTACATAATGTGTACCTTGTTTAGGTGTCATAAAGTGTTTTAAGGAACTTTCACATTTATCTACGTGGTCTTCATTCATTATGGTTAATTGGAGTTATTAACCCCCTTTTTAGGCCTTAATTTTGACACCTCTTGAGGATCTCTCTTGACAATCATAATTTAAATAAAAAATTACTTCATTGGGAAAAATTTGGTCTTGGTAAGTTGAGCCAGGACCAATTCGCCCTTGATGGTGAATGGGTCATCCCTTAATAGGACCTCCCTTTCTTAGTTCATCTAGAATGGGTTTTTGGCGTTCTTTCAGCTCCCCAAAACTTGGTCCTAGAAACTTAGCCAAGACCCATTCGCCTTTGCTGGTGAGTGGGTCCTCCCTTAATGAGACCCCTATTTTTGAATTTCATTTTGGCAAGAATTTAATTATCTCTATTTGCAGATTTGGTGCTAGCCTTAGTTCTTTGAATTTCGGAGTTAATCTCCTAATTTAGCATAAATAAGGGGTTAATTCACATAGTTTCATCTAAAATTTTTAAGATAGCATCCTAATACTTTACAAGAGAATTATAGAGCATGTCAAAGGCATTGTCAAGGTATTACAAGGTAGATTTTAAGCGTTTATTGCAACAATTCAAAATCATATCATCATTTCAAGGGTTTTATGCATGCATTCATGTTGTTGGGCTAAAGAAGTGGATGTAGCATTGAAGATCTATTTGCAACTATTGTTCACATGATTTTCAAGGATCCAAGATCTAGATTCTTCATGGCCACTACATGATAGTTTGTAGATTTGATTCACAAGATATCATCTAAGGTGATATCAATTACATTATTTCACATCCATGCTTCCTTTCCTTCATTTCATCATTTTGTTTAATTACATTCAAGGCGTTTGACTGAGGTAAACTCCCATTCACTAAAAAATCAATAAGTTTTTCTTGCCCATGAGTTTGTTATTGCAGATTTACAGGTTGAAGATCCAGTTGAGCAAGATTTGGAGAAAATTTGTCAAAGTTGCAAAATTTGTCATTCAAAGTACAAGATCATGGAAAGAGCTCTACAAAATTGCGTACAGACTTCCAGAACTTGATACAAGGATTTCAAGGGTGCAGACACCAAGCAATAGGATCTTGAAATCATTTTTTTGAAACCCTAAAAGGACCCATTCACCATTGGAGGAGAATGAGTCCTCCATAGCTCAAAAACAACAAATTTTTTGGTCAGGTACACATTATGCTCTAAAAACAGCCCCCATAGTTTCTATAATAGTTAGGTTGCATTTATAGTTGTTTTTGAAAGAGGAAAAAAGGGTTTTACAGGGACTCCAAACCACAAAGTTTACAAACAAAAGATAATATCGTTAAAGACACCAAAAGTAGAAAGGTCATTAAAACAACAACAAGACAAGTCTGCAGCCACCAAAAAAGGCCAGTGAAGGCCACAGAACCAAAAAACCAGACAAAATTCCAACAACAACTAAATTTGGGCCTTTAATAACTCTGCAGTCTTAGCTTCCAACTCATTCATATCCTGAACCCCCTTCTTTAAAATCTGAACCATCTGGGTAGTAGGAGGCGCTTTCATTTTAAGGTTGGCATGGGTCCTTTTCGAAATACCTTGGTCCTTGTTCTTGCTTTTATCCTTGTTCTCTTCCAAGTCAATGACCAGTGAACCCTATTGCATTTTTTTTAGCTTTTCAAACATAATGTTGATGATGATGGCATTGTGCCTAGCCATTTTATGGTTTTGTTCCACAACAATTTTCATGTTATATTTTATTTTGATCATTTCATCTTAAGAGTCTTGTACTTATCCTCAGTGTCACCTTCTCCTGTTCCAATGTTGTTCTTTTTCTGTTTTCCTTCTTTGTTGCTGAGAGCAACCAACTTCAGTTCCAACTCCTCTGACTTGCTATATAGAGCCCTATTTCTTTGATTAAGCTCATTAATTTCTTGATAGACCCATTTCAAAACTCTGAAAATGTCACCAATGCCATTTCTTGCAAAGGCAAGAATATTGCCAAACTAAGCCTGATCTAAGATGAGGTTAACATCATCCGGGTTGGGGGGCTAGGAAATTTGGTACCATCAGCTCTGAAAGAGGAAGGAAGGGGTTGCATTTATAGTTATTAGCATCTTATTTTGCATAATCTTAGGTGATAATGGCTTTGAAAAATAAGTGGTCCATCACATTGCTCATGCATTTGAGTGGATCCTATTATCACTCTAATAATTTTTGGTGAATCCAACTCATTCAACACTGTAATTTTCTGATTTTTGAGTCTCTCATTGCATATTAAGTTAAAATCATACATTCATTGTATTTATATTCGCATTCAATTAGGGTTTCTTCTTTTGCATTGAAATCTTGTATATCATATAAGGTTTAGATTTGCATTTTTTTGCATTTCCTAAATCTGAAAATTACAAAAACAAATCAATCATTTTGCATCTCATTTAGATCTCATTCAATTGCATTTTAAAATCAAAACAAAATTGAATTTTGAACTAGGTCTTTCATTTCATATTTCCATTGCATTTTTGCATTCAATTTCTGAAAAATCTAAAGCTGCATTTCACTGTCTACAACCTCAAACTGAAAGATATAGCTGAAAATTTGAAAATCATTAAAAAATAATTTATAAACACCTAGCCATGATCCATTCACCTTTACTAGCAAATAAGTCCCTGATTAGGTCTTATTTGTACCTTCTAACATCTAAAAAGGCATTAAGATTGACTTTGAAATCCATTGAAAGGTCCCAAAAACACATAACTAGGACCCATTCACCCTTACTAGTGAATGAGTCCTTGTTATCTATAGATCTACAATTTTAGGACATTAAAATATTAGTTTTAGCTTATGTTTAGTGTTGTTATCTTTTAGTTTTAGTTTCCTGATTTGTTGTTTCACCAAATTCATTGCATTTAGCTTAAATTGCTTAATTTTAGTGCATTGTTAAAAGTTAAAAATTGAATCAAAAGAATTTCATTTTTAGCTTATTGCATTGTTAGTAAACTACAAATTTTAGGTCTAAAATTTTGAAAATGGAGAATTGTTTAGGCAATGTGTGGAAGTCCTTGTTCTCTTTGGTTGATGTTTCAAATTATGCTTTTGGAAACAAACCTAATAACATTGAACTCACTCATGCTCACACAACTCCTAATGATGTTGACATCATTGGAGAAGATGATGCTAGCATGAATGAATTCATAAATTATTGCCTCAACAATTTGGAGTCCAATGCATCCTTTTATCCTTCAACAAAACAACCAATACAACTTCAAATGTTTGATCTTTTACATCCTAAAACTGAGTCACAAGTTGAACCTAAGTTCCTTACCATAGGTGAACCTAGCTCCTTTAAACAAGCAAAAAATCAACCATCTTATGAAAACAAAGTAACTAACACATCAATCAACCTTGAAGAGACACATGGAAAACGATTGATGAATGGGAAAATGGATACCTTTTTGGGATATCACACTTTTCTCATTCAACCATTCACTAATGTCCTAAGAGTCCTAATTGGATTGAATAACAACCTCACAAGGTGAGCCAATTCACAATTGGGAGGGTCCTAGGAAGGGATTCTTAAGTTCTAAGGGGTTCAGCACCAAGAAAATGCTTGGAAAAGAAAATGTTTGAAAAAACACTTTGATATGCAAAATGACCTAAAACTAGAAATACAAGCTAAATGAAAGATGTAAATGATGAAATTATGCCATGGGGAGATAGTATGTATGCACCTAGGAAATCTAGAGATGTCGTGAGGATTATGAAAATGCAAAGAGGCTGCCAAAGTATGTTGTGGAGGACTAAGACACCCAAGATGGCGTATTAGTCCCACTACTATTTTTTAGGGAAAATGCAAAGTCTTCAAATCTCATAACTAGATCTCTGAAAAAATTGATCCTAGGAGGACTAAGATGCCCAAGATGGTGTATTAGTGGCATTCTGAATGTTTTGGAATTTATGAATAGGATCCTGAGCTCTTAGGTCTACACTAGCTTCTCTTTTGATCTTCGTTCTAAAACTTCCAAATAAGGCCTATAGGTGAGTTTATGTGAAGATGACAACTTTATAATGCAACTTTGTAACTTTTTCAACTTTGAACTCCAAATGATCTTAAGTCCACATCCTAGATCTACAATCACAAGTATGCAAAATGGGAAAAACTTGTTGCTTTTTAGTGAATGGGGGTTTGCCTTGGTCAAACTCCTTTGTTGGTAATTAAACCTTGAAATGAAATGAAATGAATTGGAGGAATGATGAATGAACAACATGCAATGCTACCACTCACCAAACCCGTGTAAAGTCTGCAAACTTGTATGCAATGGCTACAATGGATATGGATCTTGAATGCTAGAGGGATAGTACTTGAATTTCTCTGCTTGAATAAAAATCCTACATCACAAATATTAGCACAACAAGACACATGATGCAAGAAAACACTTTGATATGATCCTTGAATTTGAAAATGACTTCAAATGCTTGATGAATCTACTCATGAATGCTCTTGTGAACTCAATTATTCTATGATAAAATATCTCACAAAATACTTGGGTTGAAATGATTGAAGGAACCTTGTATTTATACTTATCTATGCTTAATATCCCAAAATTATATCATGAAAATCCCTACTTCTAGTGCCAGTATTTGGATGCTAAATCTGCAAAACTGCAAACAATAAACCACATTAGTATTGTTAGTCTATTTAAAGCAAGTAATACTAGCATCTCTATGAAATATTTAGCCATGCTAGAATATGCAAACTAAAAAGAAAAAGACAACTAAATGCAAGCACATAAAAACATGACCAAAGCCTATCCCATAATGGATTGGTGCTTATGTGGAAAGAAGCCCTTTCCAAACCCTTGATAAGCTCTAGATATGTTGATGATCAAGATGATGAGTTGTGGAGATAGATACTCAGATTGTGGAGGATTGATACAATAGAGAAGCTCTCTATTTATAGCCAAGAAGGATAAAAGAATACCAAACATGGAGGATGTGGGACTAAAAACCAACCAATTGCAAGACGCCACTTGTCCAAATGTGAGAGGTTGAGGAATGAGCACATTTTGGCCAATGTGCCAAAGAGGGGGTGATTTGAAATTTTAATTTAAGAGTTAAATGTTGAGTTTGACCTTTGCAAGAGACATGTAAGAGACATGTAAGAGCTCATAAATTCCTTGTTGGATGTACATATCAACTTGGGGGAGATTCAAATTTGGAAGAATATTCTCTTTTTATGCCAAGTTGAAAGAAAATGATGAATTAATAAATCAATAAATTGATTTATTTGTGCAAGTGGGAAAAGCTAGAGGATGTGATGGGTGATTAGATTAGATAAATCAGGATTAGATTAATTAAGATGATGATTTAGGTGATTTGACCTTTTTTGTTTTAGATTTAAAGATTAAACTAAATCAAAATGAAGATGAATGATGTTTTAGATTTAATTAAATAAAAAATTTATTTATTTAATTAAAAGGATGATTTTAGGCTTAAATTAAATAAAGTTAATTTATTTAATTTAAATGGATGACCTTAGATATAAATCAAATAGTCTTGATTTATTTGATGAATGGATGACTGTGAATTTGATTTATTTGATGATCAAATGAATATGAATTAATTAAGTGTACGATGCTAATTTTGCATGTCTACATTTTTCCCCTCTTTGATGCAATGTACTTGTTGCGTTGGTTCAAAGAATAAACTTGCTGCGATCAAATTCAAAAAATTTATGGATTTTTTCATATGCCCCAGCAGAAAGAAGTACACTGGTATATCTCCCCCTCGAGAGATTGAGCAAAAAGATTCAACTTGATGGTCGATCTTGCGATAAAGAGGTTCAAAATGGATGGTTATGATGATGACGCAAATGAGATGATTTTAAGATGCTTAGAATAACCAATCTATATTATCCTAAAAAAATTAAAATGATGATGTGATATGCTATGATTATGAGATTTGTGTATGCTAATGGTTTTTGGATGCAAGATGGATGCAAGATGGGTGCATTGGTGATGTTATGTAAGCGTGTAGAGAAGAAAGAAGAAATGAGATGATGACAAGAGGATCCAACAAGTCCATGATCTGACGAGACTCTATTAGAGATGATGACGATGGATGATTTTCTTATCAAGAATTGGGATTTTAAAAGGGCTACTTACGTTATGTTTGATTACACATGTAGATACGATGCATCGAGGTATAAAGAACTAGGATGGCATTGTACCTAGTGCAATGGACTTTGACTCGACAAATAGATAGGAGTATTCTTGTTCACACTTGACATACAGAAACCTTGATAGGACGCACTTCTGAAGTTTCAAACATCTCAAACCAAAACACGGAAAGGTATAGCCTGTCAATGCAATAGTCAACAAGCTACCCAAAACACCTTCCATACACACCTAATAGAGCAAGTATTCACCA
Organism: Sequoia sempervirens; assembly: GCA_007258455.2. Lineage (NCBI taxonomy): Eukaryota > Viridiplantae > Streptophyta > Pinopsida > Cupressales > Cupressaceae > Sequoia > Sequoia sempervirens. The sequence goes on from VDFB02075321.1 coordinate 15,175,864, forward strand.
AGGCTATTTTACAAGAACGTCCAACAAGCACAATAGACAAAAGATAATGATCGTTGCCCCATTCCTTTCTCTCTAAATCATTTTTAGTAGACATCATCGAGAGGTCATTGGAATGAGCGCAATAAGATAAATCAAAAGAAAAGATCAAGTACACAAACAAGCCAATGTTCTTCATATCTCTAGCGAAAGGGATTTATTTTGATAGGCTAAGAATCAAAACGATTGCCAATAGATAATTTCCATTGTAGCAAGGATACATCCTAGGACATGTTAGTGGATGGCAGCATGTCATTTTGATTATCCAAAGTGATTTCCAAAATGATGCCCATTGTTGGAACAATATATCCTAGGAAATGCATTGTATGGGATGATGATGGGTTGATAAGTTGTTTGATAGGATTTTGATATAAAGTTGATTGACATGTTTGCGAATGATCAAGAGTTTGATTTTTAAAATTTTGTTGTTTCAATTTTGATTTTACTTTTAAAGTTTTCTTTTTTCCAATTGTTGTGGTTGTTTCTGTTTATTTTTCCAAAGGATTAAGTGATGATTAGTTTATTATGGATGATTGATTATTGTAGGTGAAAGCGAAATGGGACAAATGGATTTTTTCAAATATTTGGAAATTTTTGACGTTTTTGAAATTTTTTGAGTTTGTTTTGGGGTTTTTTCGAGATTTTACAAATGTCTTGATTTTCCAAATTTTCAAATGTTTTGGGGTTTTATGAGATTTTATGAATGTTTTTGGATTTTGATATGATTTTAGATGTTTTTGGATTTTTCGCACAATTTTGATTATTTGGATATGGATATGTTTGATTATATGACTACTCTGTTTGGGGATTTTGTTGAAAACCAAGCTAAGGTTGATTTATTAGATCGATGGATTGATGATGATAACATTGTTGAGGATGCACAACAATGCAAGGATAGTGTTAAGCAACACAAGGATTACGATGGATATCCCAAGATGATGAGGGTTTGATGATGATAACATTATTGAGGATACACAACAATGCAATGATAGTGTTAAGAAACACAAGGATTGGGAATGATATCCCGAGATGATGATGGATTGATTGGATTTGATTGATCAAGATTTTGAAGTTTGGTTTGAAACAAAAGATTTTTGAATGATTTGATGTGACGTTTGAAGGGTGTTTTAGATGTCACTAATAGTGACTGTTTGGATTGATGTTCAATGAAAGATGAAGATTGATAAGGAATGTCTTCTCGCCAAAATATGCCATGGGCTAGTGATTCAAACTCTAGATCAAAAATTCTTTGACCAATTTGATTTTATGTTTGCCAATGTTTGGATCACCATATAAGTTGGAGGATATAGATCAAAATTTATTCCCGAAGCAAGATGTAAATATCTGCCCCCAATTTCTAGAAATGTGTGGAAGCTCGGATAGGTGTATGGATTGATGGATATGGCAAGCATGCAAAGGATTCCAAGGATTATCTTGTGATAAGATAAGGTGTTTGAACGAAGGAATGCTTCATTGGATAATGCTTCATGGCTCAAATAATTTTGGATAAGGTAGGATCAATGAAAATGACCCATGTCAAGATGTTTACCATAAGCAAGTGTAAAATGTGCACCAAACTTTGTCAAGATCAAGATAATTTGGACTATGGATGCAGATGGATGAAAATGGATTGGATAAATGGTTCATGGATGCATGGATTTATTATGGATGAGATGGATGGGGTGTTGGATTTATTATGGATGGGATAAGATGCTTTCACCTAAAGTGGCACACGTAGATGCTCAATTCTACACATGACGCCTATTTGCGAGGTTTTCATCATGGTACCTACCCAAAGTGCCACCCATGCGGTTTTCACTAGAGGACGATTTTTTTCTTTATTGTTTTCAATCCTTTTTTCTAATTTTGTTTTTTATGGATTTTTTTTTTGAAGTATTTTAATCTCATGTTGAGCCACCTAGTGGTGTCGATGTAGATGCTTTTTTCATAATGTGCCATCGATATCCTGCTTGAAGAATTTGCTTTGCCAAGATATGTGCACTTGAATGCAAATTTTGAAATTCCTAAGCTGCTTTATTGATACCGAAGTTAACTTTGTCTTTGTGTGTACATCACAAAAGAGTGCCTTCTGAAACCTTACAATGAAAGATGGCTGCCAATACATGGTCAATGTGAGAATTGGATATCATGCGTGGAGGCGTCGATGGAGTGTGTTTAGGGATAAAAGATGGATTGGTTGACAGTTTGCAGCCTTTGACTCTCCAAACTTGGCAAGATGAGCAATGATGGGTGGATATGAAAGTACGTGTGGAATTAGGACCAACTATTTGATACACTTTGTACGTCACTTGAAAAGCATGCTTTTTATTTTGTGGACATCTTTGATGGATACTTTTCCCTTTTTTACTTTTCCCCATAGTTTCTTTGACTAATGGAGTTTGATAGTTTCCTTGTTTCTTCTACTTTGATAACGTTCCTTATGATTTGATTCAATTCTTTCTTTTGACGTTGGTCCCAATTCATGGATGGGATGATGGGTGGATGAATATTCATGATGTGGTTGGTTGTAGTATTGACATTGGTTTCATCATAAGGATTCTTTGTGCTCCCTATGTTGACGTTTGCTTGAGACATAGTTGCCCACAGTATGGTGGTAGTGGCTCTTTTGTTCCTTGATTCTTCTTGTTATAAGAGCTCTTGTTTAGAATGAATTCTGTAATAAATGACCACTACATATGATGTTATTAGAATTTTTTGTTCTACTGACTCTGGAATCTCCTATTTTGTCTAACCTATTTCCTTGAGTGGATAATACTAGATATCTTAATACATGATGTCCTCAGTCTAAAATTGGGATATATCTAATCCCGATGTTGACAACTCAGTTTGACTATAGGAGTCAATAATCTTCTCTTTTTGTGTAATAATGTCAAGAGTAAAAGAATCTTGTTCAGAATGAAGATCGTCTACGTGTCCATCCAAAGAAAGAATCTCATGGGTAGATGGAGGAGTATGTGCTTTATGGATATGATCATTATCTGCGACATTCTCTATAGATAGGAGAGTGTCCATTAAATCATTATAGTAACTTGGAGATATGAATTCTTGATCCTGAATAATTTTAGAATCACCTTTGACATGCTTTAGATCAAGTTCTTGACATGGGTCAGTTTCAAAGGATGTATTTATTATAAAAGGTTACTGGATGTCATTATTAGGCACTGGCAGTGGCTCAATATCCTCTTGATCTTTGGGTGGACTTGGATCAAGTGTCGAGTTTAGGGTTCCTTCAGTATCTGTAGCCATGAAGTCAAAGGGGGTCAACATGTCTTGGAAAGGACCATTGCTAGACCTTAATGAAATATTTTGATCATGCTTTGGAATAAATTCATGAGGTATGTCCTCTAACACATAAGGTGATGTAGATACATTTTCAACATGGTCATTGGTCGATGGATCATGCATTATTTCTATAGAATAAAATAATTCTAACACTCCTTGAAATAGATCAGTAAAAAGTGGCTCTTGATGTATGGTGAGTTGATCATCGGATGGGGTAGAAACATCTTCAATATGCTCCTTAGTTGAGAAATCTTGAACATTGTTTTCAAAAATTGTGGTGGAGATATTGTGTATATCTTCAACCATAGGGCCAAGTGATGTTGACATTTCTTGAATTGGATCATGATTGAAAAGTGACTCTTGATGTATGTTAATTTGATCGTTGGATGAGGTGGAAACATCTTCAAGGTTTTCATTGATGGATAGATCTTGATCATTGTCCCCAATAGTAATTATCTTTTGATCTATAAGGTCTTGGATGATATTTTTGAGTTGAATACAATCTAATGTTGAGTCTCCCTTTGTTTTTGTGAAAATTGCAATGGTTCTCCTCATTATACCCTGGTGGTTTAACTAGGGGTTCTTGATAGTTACCATAGATGGGGAGCTTGATGAGATTTTCTTGTAACAATTGTTGTAGGACCAATTCGATTGGTATCCCAAGTGGTGTGTATTTTCATTTGTTCCCTTATGAGATTTTCACTTTGAATTGACCTTGTGGTGGTTGATTTTGGAGATGTGGTGATTGATCTTTAAAATGTGGTGATTGATCTTCGAGATGGGGTAATTGGGTTTTTTGTTGATTTTTTTGATCTTGATATCCGAATTCTTGACATTGGAGATATTATTCTTGACATGGTTGTAGCCACAACTTACTGCTTTGATGACATGGTTCAATCAATGGTAGAGTACATTGACTTTGGAGTAAAACCATCTCTTGTTTCAAGGCTTCGGTTAGTTTTTCAAGTGAAGCAATTTAGTTTAGTAAAACTTGGTCTTGATTTTGATCTTGAAACCCTTGATATAGTTGATTTGGATTTTGTTCAAATAGATTTGGAATGTACATTTGTGGTGTTTGTATGGGATCATGGACAAATTGACTTTGAAAAATGTTCTGATTTGAGGTGATGCTCAAATTTGGCATGATAGGTTGAAATTGAACATTGGGAACCATATTGCCTTGATTTAGGTAACTTTGATTTTGCATGGTGTTACCTTGATTTAGATCAATACATGGAGTTTTTAACATCTTGTTCAGACTTTGAACAAAATTCGTATGATTTGCAGATATATCCATCCGAAAGTTTACCAAGTTTGGATTCAAAATATTCATGTTTTGTAAAGTTGTACTTGGTACATTCACATTTGGCCTATAGGGATTTGATGGGATGATTTTGTTTGTTTGAAGGCTCATGCTTTGAGTGTTTGGTTGATAGATTTGTAGTTTTGAACTTCGATTTAAATCTACCATCAGGAAATGTGTTCCAATATTTTGACTAGGAATACTCACATTTGTTGTACTATTAAGGTTTGTGGAAGATAATGATCCCATGTATGGATTGTATAAATGTGAGTGTTGAAAATCAATTGGCATTGTAAGGCTTTGATAGTTTGGCTGGTTTGGATTACTCATGATGTATGGAGCAAGTTTATATTCCATGTTCTTCTTGTGTTTTGACCTTGTTGACCTCTAAGTTGTTTAGGACCAATGATGAGACAAATGATGAAAGGGGTGAATGATATGGGTGTTGAATGTTTAGGAACTTTGGATCAATGCTAGACTTAGGGTTTTATTTTGATTGGTTTGATTGGATTTGGATAATGGACTTGTAAACCCTAAGGTGTTTAGATGTGATATTTAGGATAAACTTGTTCAAAGAGGTGAAAATTTAACTGTGTATGTGGAAGAATTCATCCAAATAAACCTAACTAAACAAATGATTTTGATTTGGTTTAAGGATGTGCCCAAGTCTAGATATTGATGTTTCCAAGGCTCTTAAAGTTTCTGGTGGGATGGATATGATGAATGTTTTGAATGGATGAAGTGTTTGATTTTATCCTAAATGAACTTAAGGAGGACTTGTTTACTAGACCATGATAGTGAAGAACATGCCTTTCTCTAAGAGTAATTCAAACCAAGAGACCAATGTTTTCTCGAAAGATGATAAAAAGATAAACAAGCACATGTGCGGGGTCCAATTTGTTATCTTTGCTTTAATGAATTATTTTTACCAAAAAAAAATGCTTGATTATGTTTCAAACTAAATGTCCAATGTCACAACTTCTTTTCATCCCACAAAGTGCTATGTGGAAGTTTGAAGAAATTATGACAAGGGTTGCCTAATGTTGACCTTTGTAAGAGAAAATTAATATGTGAACCCAATTACTTAGAAACCTATAGAGATGTAATCCCTAGGGTAAGCAATAGCTCTTGGGTTTTGTCAAAGGTATTTGCTCTATCTAAGGGGTTTGAAATTTTGATTCTCACATTAAATGACTGTTTCCCAATGTTTTCAAATCAAGCAAGTGTTTTGAATCACAAGCAATATAACATCCTAGCTCAATTGGTATTTTTTTCTTGGTGGGCTTGCCTCATGCCCTTCGTAGTATAAGAGATTATTTTACATCCAACCAAGGAGAGAGTATAAAGGTATGTTAAGAATGAAGTCTTAACCTCTATACTTTAACCAAGATTGAACATGGCAAGTAACTTCTTGGAATCTAAGTTCCAATGCACCACTTTGATAAACTTGTTGGATGGACTGGTTGGCTACTACAAAAAAGGTTCTTAATGACGGGACATCAGGGACATGGCACCTTGCGAGCATCCAACAAGCCACTAAAGGATTTAATCAATCCTAATAGGGGTGCTTATACTTTTTATGGTAGTACCCCATTCTAAAAGACACTATACCACTAAGGCCTACATACCATAAGAACTACAGTTTAGTCTTATCCATTTATATACTGACCCGAATGAAAAACTGGTTGGATTCACCTTTGAGTTCTCCTTTCAGATGTGTCTCTTAGGCAGGCCCCTCTAAAGGTAAACAATGGCGATAAATCACATACGTAGTTCAATTGACCTTCATTTAGAAACAAAAGGAGAAAAAACACGATATACCTCACTCACGCTCACAAGATTTGTTCAATTTTAAACCCAAAATGAACTGTAGAGGCAATCGTTTATGCAACTTAATGTCATCAAAAAGAGTTTTGTTTCTCAAGATCATCATGCAGCATGAGAGAAGTGCATACACCTTTTTAGATGAGATTACAAAGCATAAAAGACACATGTTCGTTTTAAGTCTTTCAAAGCACTAATGACTTTGTTTTAAGCACCAAAGGAAATGTGATAATTTTCTTTGTTCAATTGTTTAAATGCAAAACCAACTTTAGCTTGTGTCCTAATGTTCATTTTAAGCTTTTGTATCAAAAATTGAAATGTTCTTTTTAGAACCCAAAAGTATGTGAGTTGATCTAAAAGAGAAAATAAAGCGTAGAATGGAAGCTCTTTAAAGTATTTAAAAATAATTTGTCAACTTCAAATTCAATGCCCAATTTTCTAGCTCAATTTCACTTGTGATTTTTTCGCCTTGGTGAGAATTACCTATAAAAACACAATGGTTATAACATTAAAAATCAAAGTTGAAGGAACCCCATATGATCAAAGGTAACAAAACAAACAAGCATGACAACCCATTTTATACATCAACTCATTTTGAACATGAAAAAAGAAGAAGATTGATCCACAAGCTTATATTGAACATGTATATTGCATTAACTATGTGTTTTTGGATTTAGTAATCATCCAACCACCAGTCTATGAATAGAAAGAAAGATTCTATACAAAGACATTGTTGCTAAAAAAAAGATCTCCCCATAAAGATGTTGTAGGAAGATTTCCGCATAAAAAGGTCTAAATATTGCTTAGTTAAAATCAATAAAATAGATACGATCCCTCCAACGCCATACAAATTTGATGGATGATTACATAATTAGTTGCCAACAATAGAAAATAAAGTCAAATAAAGCCTTCAATATGATTTGTGAGAAAGTAAATGTTGGATCTCAAAAAAAAAAAATCAAATTCCAATAGCCAAAATTTTAAAACATCACATCAGCATTAGTGTACCATCAAAATAGTAACCATCCCATCCCTCACTCTGCAAAAATTTCTGAGAGAAAGAAGAAATATAAGTTCTTGGTGCCAAGATTTTTTCCTGAGAAATCACACCCTCCAACCTATATTCAATAGTCAGTATTAAATATTCAAATAAGGAAAACCTTGACTTTCCAAAAGAACAAAGATCTGAATCAGTATAAATTTAGCTCAAAAAAATCTACCCACGCATAAGATCAGACCTCCTACTCACAACACATATCATATCATTTCTTAGGCTTAATAAAATTGAATCGAATGTGTACTAGTGTATTTGCTATAAAATGTCTCAAGAAATTTGCAGAATATTATGGACAACAAATGCATCCTATCCACCAAAATATGTTCCCACCTAATGACCATTTTATTATGCAACAAACGTAGATTATTCAAGCCTTAAAAAGACTCCTTTATACAACAAACTTGTGCATAGTAAAAGATGTACGCATATGAAACATAAAGGATTAAGAAAGGACTAAATAATCTGATGGAATGTAATCTCATGGAATGCATTTATTTATGCACAAATGAATTTCAACAAGGTGTAAGAACATTTAAAGCAAATGCTATTAAAAGGTGTTAAACTGAATTCCACAACCTTCTCCAGCGTTCTCTCTGCTTGCATCGAAATGGGAGCTTTGGAATAGGGTGCCGACACCCCTCATGGCATAAAATGGAGCAACTTTGTCAAATGTTATAGTTGGAAATGCTTTGGCAGACACGTATGCAAAATTTGGACACCTTGACCAGGCATGGGAACTATTGGTAGAATTCCTCAAAAATTGCAGTTATAGGGAACACAATGATTACAGGATATGCATAGAAAATCGATTTGTTGAGAGTCGCGCCATAAATATCATTGAATGCAAATGGTAGATGTATTTAGCTGCGCCCAAATGCCTATGGGAGATTTTCAAGCTAATGCAAATAATAGGTGTAAAAGAAAATTCTACAACCTTTGCCCAGTGAATAAATGGATTGCATGACCTTTGCGTAGCATCCTCTCTATTTTTCTATTTTGGGATAGGAATTTTTTTAACAAATCACCCCTTTTTAGTAGCTCTAGAAGCATTTAGTTAAAACACAGATAAATATAAATCTAGCTTTTCTACTATAGAAAATATGAGAATAAAATTTTGAGCTTCTTCTAGCAATCACATATAATGAAAGAAAAGATTTTATATCACCATTTTGATCCACCCTCTACACAACTTCAATTCTTGCACAAAAGCTTTATCATAATATGGAACAAAATTAATAGAGTTGCAGAAGGCACACATGACTGGACAGATAATGTGAAAGTCATGTAAAAAATTATATTGGAAATCCCAATACACGGCTTCTATATATATCAAATCGATGGCATTGAATATGATTGACCAGGAAAGTGAGATAAGCAACAACCATTTAAGCTTAAAGCAATCGATCACCAATTTATTTTTAAATGAATTAGAAAAGTATGAAAAATTAGACTTTAATGCGTTTTGCATTTTTGCAAAGTAGTAACGTTAGTCAAGGAAATGGAATAAAATATTCTTCCCTCAGCTGCACCGTTTGCTTGCTTGCACCTCGGGTGAAGGATATGTGGAGACAAATCTTCATGCACTTTTTAAGACTTTGAATCCTTCTCTTTCACGATTATCAAGTACTCCTTGTTCACTAACAACCATCAATGACAGAGGTGATATAATGAAAGGGATCTGTTATATTTGGTGCCTGAGTTGCCAATAAATCTTTCCTTAACAGCAAAGATGATCGTTTATAACTTTGGCATTCTTATTAGTGAGCTGGCAAGAAGCTGTGAAATTCAATGTGGGAAAATCCAGGGCTAATTTTGTACAATGGGCATTTGAAAATGCGGAAGTAGAAAAATGGATGTATGATGTGGTAGAGATGGGTGAGCTAATGTCTAAGGAGAGGGAGGTGGAAAGAGTGTTGAACATAGCATTGGCATGCGTGGAGCTAGACAGAGATTACAAGCTTACCATGAGTGAGGTTGTGGAGAAATTAACCATAGTCACATCTCCCACATCCATCCTTCCTACAATGGTTGATTATGGGAAAAAAAATTAAAGAGGAGAAGGCACAGGAATGCAAAGGTAGGTTGAGCAGTAAATAGAGCCCAACTTGAATTTGATGAAAAGAAAAGAAATCAACTCTCAAACTACCAATATACTTATGCACTCTCAATCAAAGCTGAAAAGTAAAAAGAAAGGATAAGCACATCTAGCTTGGATTTGATGAAAAGCCCTACTTCTAGTGCCATTATTTGGATGCTAAATCTGCAAAAATTCAAACAATAAACCACATTAGTATTGTTAGTCTGTTTAAAGCAAGTAATACTAGCATCTCTATGAAATATTCAGCCATGCTAAAATATGCAAACTAAAAAGAAAAAGACAATTAAATGCAAGCACATAAAAACATGACCAAAGCCTATCCCATAGTGGATTGGTGCTTCTGTGGAAAGAAGCCCTTTCCCAACCCTTGACAAGCTCTAGATATGTTGATGATCAAGATGATGAGTTGTGGAGATAGATACTCAGATTGTGGAGGATATATACAATAGAGAAGCTATCTACTTATAGCCAAGAAGGATAAAAGAATGCCAAACATGGAGGATGTGGGACAAAAAACCAACCAATGGAAATATTCCACTTGTCCAACTACGAGAGGTTGAGGAATGAGCACATTTTGGTAAATGTGCCAAAGAGGGGGAGATTTGAAATTTGAATTTGAGAGTTAAATGTTGAGTTTGACCTTTGGAAGAGACATGTAAGGGACATGTAAGAGCTCATAAATTCCTTGTTGGATGTACATGTCAACTTGGGGGGAGATTCAAATTTGGAAGAATATTCTCTTTTTATGCCAAGTTGAAAGAAAATGATGAATTAATAAATCAATAAATGGACTGATTTGTGCAAGTGGGAAAAGCTAGAGGATGTGATGGGTGATTAGATTAGATTAATCATGACTAGATTAATTAAGATGATGATTTAGGTGATTTGACCTTTTTGTTTTAGATTTAAAGATTAAACTAAATAAAAAAGGAGATGAATGATGTTTTAGATTTAATTTAAAAATAAAATTTTGATTTATTTAATTACAAGGATGATGTTAGGCTTAAATTAAATAAAGTTAATTTATTCAATTTAAATGGATGACCTTAGATATAAATCAAATAGTCTTGATTTATTTGATGAATGGATGAATGTGAATTTGATTTATTTGATGATCAAATGAATATGAATTAATTAAGTGTATGATGCTAATTTTGCATGTCTACACTTAGTCCCATGTCCTAAAAACTTGGGGCATAGACACCAAAAATGAGCCCAATCCAGAGATGCCAAAATCAAGGTCTTGAGAACCTTGGGGGACAAAGGCGCCCTAGGTGGTGTTTTAATCCTGGCCCAAAAATCAGGGACACAACGATGGAGTCATTAAATTAACATTTATGCATTAGACTCTGGGAATTCTTGGGAAATTCATACTGAAAATCCTATGGTTAGTAATGAGTCGGTCCCTAGTGCCCCTACATCTAGAATATTTGTGAATGCCCCTAAAAGACCCCCTAATCAAGACGAAATTAATTCTGCCCCGAATAACTTTAGGTCTAATGACATAATGAGTATGGCGGAAAAAAGTGTTGATGGCCTTATCACTGTTCTTAAGTTGGCCCATAAGGAAGTTTGTGATTTGAATGGTCGTAATATAGATATCAGCAATAGAGTCATGGAGTTGGAGGAGAAGGTGAGCTGGGGTCGTAAGGAGAATGATGGATAGAACACCCCCTTAATGGAGAAAAGACAACAGTTGCAGGAGGAAAGATTGTCTAGGCTAGAGAGCAATATGTCCAAGATTGGCCAAAATATCAGGGCCACTATGGCGCATAATCATAAAATTGTTGGGCATAACACCATTATCATTAATGCTATGGTGGAAAAGTTGGAAAAAAATCAAAAGGGCTCGCTGTTCGTGGACTTGGATGTGGACAGAGGTTGTAGCAGAGATGTTGTTGAAGGGATTTCGACTCGCACCCAGGCTAACACGAAGAGGAAGGTCCCTGCTTCTACACATATGGTTCAAATCCTCAAGTAGGGAATACAGGAAATGAGTGAAGTTGAGAAGGAAGCTGAGGAGTTTTTGAACTTCATGGAGTAGTGTTGTTGTTGTTTTCTCTGGCTTTTTGGTGGTCCTTTTTTGGACCTTGTTGTCTCTTTGTTGTTGTCATTTCTTTTTGGGACAACTGTCTGTTCTCTTGGACTTTTTTGCTCTATCTTTGTACGTTTAAACTTTGTGGTTTCAGGTCCCTGCAAAACCTATTTTTTCCTTTTCGAAAACATTTATGCATTGGAGAATGTCGAGATTAACCAGAAAAATATGACCAAGTAAGCCATAAGGAAGCATAAATAAAGCAAGGTGCACCCAAAAAATTGTGAAAATGCAAGGGTATGCATTTTACTACACTACATTTAGCCTCCACTTTAGTGAGAGGATGAACTTGCTTTAAACTCATGCTAAATTAGTCAACCACACAATCAAGAGGGGTTCAAATGTAAAAATGTTAGCAAGATAGGATGACATTAATAAATAGGTTGGAAAAGCCCCCATGATCAAGATCCTATGGTAAGACCAACATAAGCACAAAGGAACATGCTTGTGGATGATATGTGAATCTGTAACCAAATCACAAACATACACCATCAAAGACAGGAAAATGAAAAAAGGAAAAAGGAAAAGGAAAAACTACAACAGATCAAGCTTTGACTACCCGTCCAATGTAGTGCACCAAGTATAGGTTGTTTGTCCAAAATTTTTACAAGTGGAACACATTGTCCACTATGCAAACAAAACACACTCACAAGGGCTAGTGGGAGCTACGTATCCACTACATGATCCCCAAGGGACTATATTAAAACCATACCTCCATGAATTTAATAAGGAACAAAAATGCATGCTCGTATGGGCTAGTGAAGCTAGGTGTTCACTAGGTGAGGCCCAAGAGACCATGTCAAAGCTATACCTCCACGACTTTAATAAGGTACAAAAATGCATGCTGACATGGGTGAGTGAAGCTAGGTGTTCACTAGGTGAGCCCCAAGGCGGTTTGTATGAAAGCCATACCTCCATGAATTTAATAAAGACAAAAAGGAAAAAAATGCAAAAGGAAAGAGGAATGCTCAAAGGGATTTTTCCTAGTTCATGTGAGGTCTAGGGAACATCATTCCTAATGTCTCCAAGAGAGGACTAATCAAAGGATAAAAGATTCACCACTTAAGGGATATAGTCAGTCGCATCACCACTAAGGGGAATATAATTGAAACATAGATTTTAGGCACCTAGTTGCTTTCTAGCTCTCCTAGGGTTTTTCACCTAGAAGGAGAAAGATGGGCCAAAAATACTTATGTTACATTCAAAGTTAATGCAATATGGATAGAATAAGGATGAGATATGCCTAGATGTAATGCTTGAATACAAGAAATGAATGAGATTGATTGACTAATGAGTAGAAACTAAAGGAAAACAACTTGTTTGAAAACACATTATGTAATGCAAAATCACCTACAAACGAATGGAAAGATGCAACATAAATGAATCAAATTAAAAGTGTGCACCTGGAACTCTAATGAAGACTCAAAATTGTTTCTGAAATGCTATTGATGCTGAAATTTAGGCCTGGTGGGATTCATTCAGCATTCTGGATGAATCAGTCCCAGTTCTGCCAAATTGTACAAGAGCCCGTTTCTGATAAAAGGGTACTCAAAAATGTAAAAATACAAAAAATGACCTTGGGGTGGGACTCATTCACCACCCATGGTGAATGATTCCACTTTTGAATTTTTGTATTTTCAAAAGTGGATTATGAAGCTTTCAATCTGCACTTTGATGCCCTACAGGTGTCTACTTCCAAAACATTGATTTATGGGTCTGAAAATGGATTTTTGTTGATATTTCGACTTGAATGATAAAGAGATGACTTGAATGACTTTACAACTTGATCTCCAATTATTTCCAAGATTCTAAGAGTCCTAAATCTACAAACAAACAAGACAAAAGAGAGATATTTTTAAGGTGAGGCCATGGGGGTTTTCCTTAGTCAAACCCCTTTTAGGAAATTAAACCAAAGTGATGAAAGAAAGGAATGAAACATGCAAAAATGGAGATTTTTACCTTTCCATGATGATTTATCTTGAAATTCTACAACAATACATGAAGATTCAACCCTTGAATGCTTGAGAAAGCTAACTTGATGACTTATAATGAAGAAACCCTAGTTTGGTTAGCTTGGATGAGAAGATAGAAGATGAAATTATGATGAGAGATTTAAGAATGAATTGTTATATGTAAAATGGGGAAAAAAAAACTTATTTATAGACAATTGTGCCTTAGTACCTGATAATACCTCATCACATGCTGACATCTAGTGAAAATAAACTTTAAATTTCACTTTTTCCCACTCAAGGGTCAAAATGGGGGACAGATATGACTCATTCACCACACATGGCAAATGGGTCCCACTTGGATGGGACTGATTCACCATGCATGGTGAATGGGTCCCACAGGGGCCATTTCGACAGCTCATAAGCTAGGAGACAAGGAAATAAGTTTTCAATTGCAACTTTGTCACATATTTGATCAAGTAAAGCATCAAGATGCACAATATGGGTCATTAGGGACCTATTAGTGATGATGTAAATGTTAAATATAGCTTGGGATAGATAAATCAATGTGAAATTGTGATTAAATACACTTTACAACACTAAAATTAGGTCCACATAGCCTACAAAGGCAGAAAAACCAATGTGAGACACATTACAACACTAGTTTAACATAAATTTTAAATTAAGAACCTTCTAGATTGATGTAATAATGTTATTAAATATGTTTTATAATGTTGAATTAGGGAGAAATAGATTAGTTAGGTCTAGAAAAGCATGAAATTCCTTTACAAGACTCTACAACACCCTTACAAGACGTCGTTAAAAGCATTTTTATTTGATTTACAAGGGCCTGAGACCTAGTGTGGATGCATAAAATGCCTCACAACACCTGAATCAAGGTGTCATTAAGTCCAATTTATCATGAATGAATCCCATGTCAAGCACAGGGTACTTTTTTCTACGACACATTTATCCCCCACTTTAGTTAGAGGATGAACCTATTTCAAACTCACACTAAAGTAGCCATTCAAGACAGATCCACATGTAGGTCAATCCCCCAAGATACAAAATCATGTGAAGAAAAGATCCAAGGGAAAATGAAAGGTAAGATGGTGTACTCACTCTGGGCTAATGAAACCTCTTGGTTACCCGTCGAGTGAGAAAGGCCAAAGGTATACTCAATCTGGAGCCACAAAACTAGTTGTCTGTGGGATGAGAAAGCCCAAAAAGGTAAGATACATATGCTAGTTTGTATGCACTCACAAAAACAAAGGTGGCTATGGGGAATATTCATGGCGCTAGGTGGGCTTCCTGCTCAACCATGTGAAAGTTAGATATATTTCCTAATAACATTAACAAGGTGCCACAAAGAAAAATGATTTTCGAGCTCCATGAGGTAAGAAAAACTTCGTATGCAAGAAACTCATAGAAAATGTTAACAAGTGTAAGGATTTTTCAATGGTATTTTATTGTGTTCATGCAAGGTCTCATCTTAGGGGACATTGTGCTTAATGTCTCCAAGATAGGATAAATGCAAAATAAGTATCACACTCTTGGAGGGAGTCAAACCTAATGACTCCACCAAGAAAAGAACACATTGCAAGAAGAAAGAAATCACACAATGAAATGTGAGTAGTCATGTATTCCCCCACATTAAAGCATTTGTGAGTACTGAGAGAAATTTCTTTAAAGTAGAAGAGAAAGAAGAAGACATGAGATTGTACTTGGAAAGCCTTATGCCAAGTCATATGTTTCCAATAAGCTACATCATGAAAAGAGGGAAGTATGTCATATGTGAGCCAACTTAAGGAATGTCTTCCACATCCCAAGTTTTCTCTTAAGTATTCATGAAAGGTTAACAACTAGCCAAAGGAGGCAACCACAAATGACATACAAGGACAAGGCTTTCAATCCCCTTGGCCCCACTTAGTGTAGGATAAGGGTGAGCTAGAATGATTGATGAAATGTATGCTAGAGTGAAAATCAATAGCAATTAGAGGAATTAGATGCCCCCACATAGGAAAGCATACCAAACTCCTAAAAATGTTGGATTTTATGACTCAAAGCATTACATTCATTATTGGTGTGACCGTGAACTCTATGATAGGTACAAAAGGAAATCTTGTCATAACATTTCTCACGAGTTCTAGGAGGGAGGGCGATCAAGTGATCATGGAGGAGTCTCGACAAGATACCCTCTTGATCAATGGGAGAAGGTGGTCATGTGGTGGGTGTGGAAGATACATCTTGCTTAGTAGTGGATGTCATGTACTTACACAAGTGTCTCTAGACTGTGAGATTTTATTCTTCCTATTATAGGAAGGTATAAAATCTAACGAATTCAAATCATGAACATTTGGCGAGATGACATTCACATTAAGCGAAGGGGTATTTGGTTGTGTTATAGTTAAAGGATGATGTTGAAGACTACTAGGTGAGAAGGATGATTTAGGAGTGTCTTGTGTGATAGTGTTGATGTTGAGTGAAGGATTGGTGACCTTGGTCAAAGGGGAATAACCAAGACCATGAATTGTTTGATGTGTGTTAGGCTCGATAGGGTTGCAGATACCTTGTTCATGAGCACCACATCCTTTTCCATTATACCCAAGTTATTTCATGAGATCATAACCTTTTCCATAAAGCATCTTTATTGATTTTGAATCGGGTGATGGTTCGTTATTGTGTTCATGAAAGGTTGTTGTGTACTGTGTGTTATTTTGTGTTGACATGATGGTTGGTTGTCCTTGTGTCTCATCTTTTTTTTGTGTGAACATGTATTCACCGATAAATGAATGTGTGAATTCTAAGGATCCCCAATCGTCACCAAATAATTTAGATGGTAATTCCTCATTTTTGCATTCAATTTCTATGTTGGATGTTGGAATTAATGTTTTTCAAAGGACTTGTAGTTTCGTTTTCAAGGTGCAAGCAACGTTCAGGCTCAGGATTTGCTTCAATTTGATAAATGTTATTCTTGTAGACATATTTCATTATACGTTGAAGGGTTGAAGGCACTGCATTCATCTCATGATTCCATTGTCTACCTAAAAGAAGATTGTATGAAAGATCATAAGGCATTACATGAATAGAATTTTGCAAAATAACCACCCCAACTCTAATAGGAAAAGTGATTACACCTAGTGGTTGCTTTGTTGAATTATCAAATCTTTGAATAGGTGTGGAGTTAGGTATTATTTGTGACTTATCAAATTTTAATCTATCAAAGAGACTCACACTACACACATTAAGGGGAGAACCATTATCTATGAGAGTGCATTTGATACCTGTGCGATGGAATTGAGAAATGATCATAAAGGCATCATGTGTTGTTTATGCAACTCCAAAGGAGGGAGCTCATGTTGATGGAAGATAATGTCAAGATTCTTTGTATGGATGAGAGATGCTACATCATTCAGAGTTGTATCATAAGGAATTGTGATTTGGTTTAAGGTAGATTGAAGAATATTGTCATAAGTTGGTGAGGTCTGAAGTAAATCCCAAAGGGAACTTTTGGGAGGAGCATTGTTTAATTGTTCAATAAGGTCATACTCCTTTGTGTGTGGGAGGTAATGAGGAGCACTAGGCAGACTAGGTAAAGGTAAAGATGGTGGGGTTGGTTGTGGTGGTTGCAGATAATTTTGAGTGTGATATGTATGAGCAATAATATCATTACTAGATTGTTGTGATACATTAGTATTAGGGGTATAGAGGGTGTGTCGGGTTGATTAGAGGGATGAAGGGGATGGGATGGTGGGTAAAGGATGAGTTTAGGTTTATGGGAAGGATGAAGTGGATGAGAAGGTGGGTAAAGGGTGTCGTGAGGTTGAATATTATTAACATCCCATAACAAGTGCGATTTTTCATTGTCTTTGAAGAGGATATTATCTTTGTCTTGGGTCACAATATCCTCCCTAGAAGGAGATTTCGTAGGAGAACAAAAAACCACATGTTCATGAGAATTAAGGTTTGGTTCATCCAAAATAACTTCATCGCCACTAAGGGGGTTATTAATGGTTGAATGTGTTTGATAATTGATAGTGGGGGGATTAGGGGAAGATTCTATTAGATTGTTTGTTTTTTCTAAAGTCTCATTCTCTTGTTCTATAGTGTTTACCATAGTAGGAGAGCTTGTAAGATGTTCATCTAAGGTTGAAATTTGTAAAGGAGCTTCATCACAAACAGGAGAGGCATCAAGAGAAGGACCATTAAGGGTTTCAAATAGATCTTCCCAAATGGGAGGAGCATTAGGGAAGGGAGGATCAAGGGTGTCTATGCTTTTATGTTCTTCTTTGCTAACATCATCCAAAGGGGAATAAGGAAAGGGACAATCAAGACCCTCAAGGCTTGTTACTTCTTCCACTACCTTCATTACTAATAGGAGAGGTATCGGGAGAAGAACAAGTATGATCATTTGGATTGTCTACACGACCATTCTCACCAATGGGCAATGTAAGATTAAGGATTGTACTAATTGTTTGAGCATGTTTCTTAAAGTCCTCAGTGTGGTAATCAAAAGTGAACTCATAAGAGGGAATGTTGTACATATACAATCCAATATTAACAAATCAAAGCCACATCTTTTGAAAGAAAACATGCTATGATGAAAAGAGAAAGAAAGTAAAATGCAATGACCTAAAAGGAAATGTAATTTTTAGTTTTTAATTAAGCTAATTTTTTGTTTACACAATGCAGCAATTTGAAAATGAAACGGTGTGAATGCAAATGTCAAATTAAACAATGCATGGAATGATCTAATTGCAACTAAATTTAACAAAATGCATGCTACAGAAATGTAACTGACTAATATATACAGGTTGAGGCACCAAAAAGAAGCCTAAAAAAAAATTCTGAGTTCTGTAAAATTCTGTTTTAGGGGTTAGAAGGGATTGATTTTCCCAAGGTGGTGAATGAATCCTAGTATGGACTTTTTTCACAATTTTTAGAAATTTTTGACTGATTTGGATGCTTTCAGAAGGATATGATGTAGGTCTAAATGAAAAATGAAAATTTTTAAAACTTTTTAATCATTAAAGATGCAAAAATGCAACCTATTATGCACTTTTACACATGCAAAAATGAAACCCTAGAATGCAAGCTAACTAATGCAAAATGTAATGTAAGATAATCTAGGATGAAAAAATAGACTCCAAAATCAGAAAAGAATGAATTCAAATAAGAGGTTCACTAAAATGAAACATAGATTTTAGGTAGCAAGTTGCTTTCTAGCTCTCCTACGGTTTTTCACCTAGAAGAAGAAAGATGGGCGAAAAATACTTATGTTGCATTCAAAGTTAATGCAATATGGATAGAATAAGGATGCAATATGCCTAGATGTAATGCTTGAATGCAATAAACAAATGAGATTGATTGACTAATGAGTAGAAACTAAAGGAAAACAACTTGTTTTAAAACACATTGTGTAATGAAAAATCACCTACAAATGAATGGAAAGATCCAACATAAATGTATTAGATTAAAAGTGTGCACCTAGAACTTTGATGAAGACTGGAAATTGCTTCTAAAATCCTACTGACAGTAAAATTCTAGGAAAATCAGTCCCAGTTCTGCCAAATTGTACCAGAGCCTATTTTTCACAAAAGGGTACTCAAAAATGTTAAAATCCAAGAATTGACCTTGGGGTGGGACTCATTTTCCACCCATGGTGAATGATTCCCCTTTTGAATTTTTGTATTTTCAAAAGTGGATTCCCAAGCTTTCCATCTGGACTTTGATGCCCTATATTTTTCTACTTTCAAAACTTTGATTTATGGGTCTGAAAACGGAATTTTGTTGATATTTTGACTTGAATGATGAAGAAATGACTTGAATGACTTCACAACTTGATCTCCAATGATTTCCAAGCTTCTAAGAGTCCTAAATTTGTAAACAAACAAGACAAAAGAGAGATATGTTGAATGTTACGCCATGGGGGTTTGCCTTAGTCAAACCCATTTTAGGTAATTAAACCAAAGTGATGAGAGGAAGGAATGAACCATGCAAAAATGGATATGTTTACCTTGCCATGATGATTAATCTTGAATGTATCCAACAATACATGAAGAATTAGCCCTTGAATGCTTGAGAAAGCTAACTTGATAACTTCTAATGAAGAAACCCTAGTTTGCTTGACTTGGATGAGAAGATAGAAGATGAATTTATGATGAGAGATGTAAGAATGAGTTTTTAGATATAAAATGAGGATAAAAGCAATTATTTATAGACAATTGTGCCTTAGTACCTAATAATACCTCATCACATGCTGACGTGTAGTGAAAATAAACTTTAAATTTCACTTTTTCCCACTCAAGGGTCAAAATGGGGGCTAGATAGGACTCATTCACCACTCATGGTGAATGGGTCCCACTTGGATTGGATTGATTCACCATGCATGGAAAATGGGTGCCACAGGGGCCATTCTGATAGCTCAGAAGCTAGGAGACAAGGAAATACAGTTTAAATTGCAACTTTGTTAGGTATTTGATCAATTAAAGCCTTGGGATGCACAATATGGGTCATTAGGGACCTGTTAGTGATGATGTAAATGTTAAATAGGGCTTGGGACACAAACCAATGTGAAAGTGTGATTAAATACACTTTACAACACTAGAATTAGGTCCACATAGCCTAGAAAGACACAAAAACCAATGTGAATGTGTAAGACACATTACAACACTAGTTAACATTAATTTTACTTTAAGTACCTTCTAGATTGATGTAATAATGTTATTAAATATGTTTTATAATGTTGAATTAGGGAGAAATAGGTTAATTAGGTCTAGAAAAGTGGAAAACTCCTTTACAAGACATCTTTAAAAGCATTTTATTTGATTTACAAGGGCTGAAGACCTAGTGTGGATGAATAAAATGCCTCACAACACCTAAATCAAGGCCTCATTAAGTCCAATTTATCATGAATTAATCCCATGTCAAGCACAGGGTACTTTTTTCTATGGCACAATAATATGCTAAGATAGATCACACTCTTGAAGGAAATTACTCCCAAGGTCGCCACAAAGAGGAGAAACACCTTGCGTGAAGTAAGAAAATCCAAAAAAGATGATGTTCCCATGACTCATCCCCATAATTCATCGTTATATCTAGAAGTCATGATCCATAAGTTTTATGTTATACGCGTCCTAATAGATGGAGGGGCTGGTTTGAACATATGTACCATGAAGTTGGTTTTGGCCTTAGGATTTTCTGAGGATTCTATTGATCCCAGAAGAAAGATTACCATTAAAGCCTACGATGATTAAGAAAGAGTGTCCAAGGGATTAATCATGCTGCCAATCAAAGTGGGACTTGTTATCAAGAATATATTATGTCAAGTGTTAGACCGTGATCTTGCATACAACATCTTATTGGATCAGCCTTGGATCCATGACATGCAAGTTGTCTTATCCACATACCACCAATGTCTTAAGTTTCCATATGATGGAAAGGAAATCACAATACCAACTAATAACACCAACGGTCAAACATGTGCAAACATCAGAGCTACACAGGATACTTTGGTTCCCAACAATCGAGAATCTCTTGCCATTACTTCTCCCAAAGTCAATGCACAAATCAGTCAGTTGACCAAAAGCCTTGACAAGAAACTATAGTTAAAGGATAATGGGGTTGGAGATTATTCTCTTTGTATTGCTAATTTACCCACATCTCCTCGGTCATATGGTCAACCTTCCATCACACAACAACAATTTTTTGTAGCATCAACATCGATGCAACCTCCAATAGAGCCAAGTACATTGTTCAACGAATGATTTGTCAAAGGAAAGATCCCCATGGAAGATCTTGAGGATAGAGAAGTTCTAAGTTGGCTCTATAAAGATGAAGATGAATCTATCCTAAATGTCAAACTACCAATTGAACAATTTGGTAAAGGGTATTCAATCATGCAAAAAATGGGATATGATGGAAATACTCCTATCAGGAAAATAAAGGAGGGAATAGTTGATCCTATTCAACTAACTAGACTTGATGCAAAAGAAAATACAAGGCTAGGCTATGATCCTGATTCAAAATAAATAGCATCTAAGAAATTGCATGATACTGTCCTTACTTTACAAGAAAGTTCACAAACAACGGAAGTATGTTTGACAGCAATCCAAAATTTCTTGGATTATAACTTTGACTCAAATTCAAATGTGTATGAATGAGACACTATCTACAATGATAAATTATGGAGGAAAAAAAAAGGTTGATTTCATACACAAGTATACACCTGCTCTAATCAAAGGTGAAGGTTTAGGGACCCAACCACAAGAATCTGAATGATAAAGCAACTATGGTTCTAGTGGTACCGAATCAGATCTAAGAAAACAATAATATCATGAGGATAGTACCATCATTGACCTACCTCATACCTCGAACCCTATAGACAACTTCGTTATGACCATAACCATAGCCGATTTCACGCAACCCAATGACCCACTACCTTTAATCCATCCCGATCTCATTGACTAGGATTTGTCTGAACCTATTGAGATACCGATGTTTCCAACTGATGAATCTATCGTAAAAAAAAATTCTACAGGTGACCCAAATGATTGTTCCACCAACGATTTTTAGCATAAAGTCTTTAATCAAGAGAGTGTCAAGTCTCCTAGCTACAAAAAAGAAAGATCTAATGGTGAAAACTAGAATATGGTAGTATTAGTTCAAACAAAAGATAAAACAAAGAGCGTATTAGATGGTGAAAACCTTGTTAAGGCACCAGATGATGGGATACTTGACACTCTCTCCAAGCATTGTCATGAGTGATCACCTATCTTGATTGAGCCTACCAAAGAGGTCAACATTGACACTTCAGAAAAACCAGGGATTCTACAGTTAGTTGCATCAATGACAGAAAAAGAAGTGCCAGAGTTCATGAAGTTCCTAAGAGAAAATTAGGCCAACTTTTCCTAGTCTTATGCAGACATTCCAAGTCTTGATCCAAATCTCATAATGCATCACTTGTCCATCAAACTAGGAGTTAAGCTTATGAAACAAAAACTCTGAAAGATGCATCCTCATGTTGCACTACTTGTTAAAGAAGAACTGAGAAAACTCCTTGATGTGGGTTTCATAAGATCAATTGACTATGCAGAATGGATCTCCAACATTTTTCTTGTATCCAAGCTAGATGGACGTATCAAAATTTGTACTCATTTCAAAAATCTTAATAAGGCATGTCCTAAGGATGAATTTCCACTTCCAAACATAGATACTATAGTTGATTTGATAGTTGTCCATGCCATGTATTCACTAATGGATACTTTTTCTGGTTACAACCAAATCAAGATTCCACTTGAAGACCAGGACAAATCAACTTTCACATGTCTGTGGGGGACTTACTATTGGAATGTCATGCCTTTTGGTCTAAAGAACACTGAGGCTACTTATCAAAGAGCTATGACTACAATCTTTCATGACATGATGCACACATTCATGGAAGATTATGTAGATAGCATGTTGGCCAAATCATACACAAGATAAGGACATCTTGAAGTGTTATCCAAAATCTTTCCAAGGTTGGAAAAGTTCAAAGTTCACCTTTACCCCAAGAAATGTGTTTTTTGGGTAACATCTAGAAAAATCTTGGGGTACATAGTGTCAGATAAGGGAATTGAAGTAGATCCTACCAAGGTACAAGCAATCATGGAGATGCCTCCACAAAGGAATATCAGTCAATTAAGGTCATTGCAAGGATGCCTTCAATCTATATGAAGATTTATTGCACAGTTGGCTGATAAGAGTCTACCTTTCACACATCTCTTGCACAAGAATATTCCTTTTAAATGGGATGAGAAGTTTTAAACAACCTTTCAACAAATCAAACAATACCTAATGAATCCACCAGTTATGGTCCCACCAAATCCGGACAAACCTCTTATCTTATACATTGCTGCAACAAAGGTATCTTTGGGTGCATTATTAGCACAAGAAGACTCTACAATGAAGGAACGAACCATTTATTACATCAGCAGAACGCTAAAAAGTCATGAACTTAACTTCACTTTCATCAAAAAAGCTTGTCTAGCTGTGGTTTTTTCTTCACATAAGTTTTTACACTACATGTTAACTCATACAATCAATCTTGTTGCTAAGATTGATCCACTCAAGTATCTATTAAGCAAAGCTACATTGACAAGAAGGCTAGAAAAATGGGTCATGATCTTAAGTGAGTTTGACATCCATTATGTTGATCGCAAAGCAATCAAACGACAAGTTATCGCCAATCAACTAGCTGAAGCACCAATACAAGCAGAACATCCCATGCAGATTGAATTTCTAGATGCCGATGTCTTCACTACAAAATCAAAAAAACCATGGTCATTATACTTTGATGGTTCTTGCACTCGACACAGATCGGAAGGCATACTCTTTGTTACCCCTCAAGGACACACCATTCCTCAGTCATATAGGCTAATGTTTCCATGCACTAACAACATAGCTGAATATGAAGCTTTAATCACTGGACTCAAGATAGCATTGGAATGGAGAATCATATAACTATAATTCTATAGTGACTCACAGTTAGTCATTAATTAGATCAATGATGATTATGAGACCAAAGATGACAAACTATTGCCATACAAGAAAATGGTTGATGAATTCAAGAAGTACTTCATGGATATCAAGTTCACACATATCTTGAGAATTGACAACAAATCATTTGATGCTATGGCCACGATCACCTCATTACTACAACCTCTAGAAAATTAGTCTTGCTATGAATTTCTGGTGGAACAATCATTTACACCTGCCTATGACACTCCCGAAAGCCAAATCATTTGCCATTTAGTTGAATCTGATTCACCTTGGTATGATAAAATCTATGCCTATCTGAAAGATGATATCCTACCACCTAGCTTATCCCATAACCAAAAGTGTAACTTCATTCACCAATCCTCTTGATATACCCTTATCGCTGAAATTCTCTATCACTGCGGTCTTGATGGTACACTTCTTCGATGTCTTGAATGTGATGAATCTGACAAGGCTTTACAAGAAGTTCATGGTGGAATTTGTGGAACTCATTCGAGTGGATTGACTTTATCTAAGAAACTTATTAGGATGGGATACTACAGGCCAACTATGGAGAGGGAAACATTCACTTTCATAAAGAAGTGCTCTAAATTCTAGATTCATGGGAATCTCATTCATGCCCCTACACAATAACTTCAACCATTCATGAAAACCTGGCCATTCTCTCAATGGGGGTTAGACTTAGTTGGAAAAATTCACCCTCCATCATCAAATGAGTACAAGTTCATAATCACAGTGACAGAGTACTTTACCAAGTGGATTGAGGTGGTACCCCTGACTAAGGTCACCAAAAAATAAATCTCATCGTTCATACTCAACTATATCATTTGTCATTATGGAATTCCCAACTCCATTATTACGGATAATGAATGACCATTCAAGAATCAAGATATTGATGAACTTTGTAAGAGATTCCATATTCAACATAGATATTCAACACCTTACTATCCACAAGGGAATTTCCAAGCAAAGCACTCAAACAAAACTATATTGAAGATCTTGAAGAATACTATGAATGATGTAGGGAAATATTGGCATGTTCAACTCAATCCTGCATTATGGGACTACAAAACTAGCATTCGCATGCCAACAGGAGCAACACCATATTCTTTTGTCTATGGAGAAGAAGCCATTTTTCCACTAGAGGTTGAGATTCCATCACTCAGGGTATCATTGGAGGGTCTCACAACTAATGATGAATATAGGGTTTCTCGACTACAAGAGCTAGAACTTCTTGATGAGAAGAGACAACGAGCAGTAGATCACTTGAAAGCATATCAACAAATGATGTCTCAAAGCTACAATCACAAAGTCAAGCCACACACCTTTTAGGTTGGTGATCTTGTTCTGAAGGACAACCCACACAATCAACAAGACAGAGAAAAGAAAGGTAAGTTAAAACCAAATTGGTTGGGTCCTTACATTTTCATTGCAGTTTATGGTTCAGGAGCATACACGCTATCGGCGCTAGAAGGGGACTTGTTTTAAGAACCTATCAACAACATCCACTTGAAGAAATATTATGTCTGAATCATCCATTATATCCATAAATGTCCTGAAAAAAATACAAAAAATAAATAAAAATCAAAAAGTGCAATAAAATAGATAGTGAAAATATGACAAACATACACTATTTGTATCTAGCTATTTCTCCATCTCTTAGCTCATGTTCTGCATTAGCTTTTCAGCCATCATTCATGCATCTTTTCACCATCATCCTAGAGTCATATCAACATCATAATTCCATCATTTTTCTAGAGCGATAATGTCTTACCATTGCTTGATCATTGTACATATCTATTTCAGCAAGTTGTGTCAGTACTAGGGGAAAATGTTGACAATATTGGGGACAATCAACTTTTAGGTTCCACAAATATAGCAAGACAAGGACATAAAAAGTTTCACAATCATAAGCACACAACCAATAAAATCCTACAAACAATATCCAATCATCGATCTATATCACACCAGTTATCAACAAATTTCATATCATGACTCATATTTGGATGATCTAAATTTGAATAATGTTTGGAATATCAGTATCATAACTTTTAATAGCGGTTGTTTGATTTTTTGATATCATCTCTCTAGAGCACACTCGAGGATGTACTAAACTAGAGTGGTGAGGAAAGAGAATGATTTTTCTTTGTCTGTTGTCCTAAGAATTAACTATTAGTATGGTGCAAATTTGTTGTGAGACATGGTTTACAAAATGTATCATTGATGACATTTCCAAATTTGCATTAGAAAGTGGTCAATCTCTGTCTGTTTATGTAAGAAATACTTAGGTCATCTTGGTTCAGTTATACCTTGATGCTATATCAAATATCATGAAAGTTGTACTCAGGTCATCATTGGTGCGAATTTACCCTTTGATGCTTGTACATACTTCCAAAATTTTAAAATACTCTATGATGATTCAAGAAAGCTTACAATTGGCTCAACAAACGGATGGTCTTGTTTAAGTTGCATTTCATTTAAACCATTGTACATATTTGCATAATGGATTCACGTCAAGGGTTTCAAAGGCTAAATCAAGACATCAATGGTTGTTATGTCTCTTGGGATAGTTTGTGGAGGAAATTTGGACATTCATCTTCATATCACCTTCATATCATTCTATCTTTTCATTGCATTTTCATTTTCATTTCATCCATTCCATCTCATTTCATTACATATCATACATCTCATTTAAGCTCCTCACATGTTCATTTCATTTCATACCATTTATTCATATCATTTATCATTTGTCATATTTCATTCATCTTTTCATATCATATCATATCATTAATCATTTATCATTTTCAAACATCATTGTTCATGTTCCAATCATTTTCCAATTGTCATTTACCACAAATCATTTTCCAACATCATTTATCATTTTCATTGACCATATTCATTATCATATTTCATAACATTCATTTGTATTACATCATTAATCACATATTCTCATATCACATCACATACATTGCATTTTATATCACATCATTCATATCATTCATGATTCATTCCACAACATTCATATCATATCACCTTATCATTTACAACATGATTCATTCATTTTTCATTGCATCATCATTATTCATTACACCATCATCATCCAAAAATAAATAAAAAATCCATACATTCATACATTTCCATTTTCATATTATTACATACATTTTCATAACATTTCATATCATATATCATATCACTTCAACACGTTGCATTTTTATCATCATCATCCACCTACCTGACATCATTAGTACACATCATAAACCATTTTTCATCATCATCATATAAACATCATATCAAATCATCTTGCATATCATGTTAGTCATCAAATTATTAAAATGCATATAAAAATCCATATCACATGATGCAGAAATAAATGCATATCACATCATCATCTCATAAATGTGCATCACATCATCAAAAATCATCACCGGTGCATATCATCGCTCATCAAAAATAATACAAATGTCCAATGTCCAATGAAGCTAAAAATTCCAAGTAGAGATATAGGAGATATGACTAAAATAACGTACACGCTCCAAAAATAATATACATCGAGATGTGCGAATGAATCAATAATGATTCTCATAACTCTAACAGCTAGTGCCCCCTAATGGAGCTAGCCTCTATGGTGGAAGTCCATTGCCTCCTACACCTCCTACCCTAGGATTTCTGGAAGTTAATCAGAATCTCTTTATCTATCAATGACTCATATCATGTGATTTATCTATCAATGCCTCATATCATGCAATCATTCCCTCTATCTTTTAGAATCTCAAATCAATCTATCAATCCTCATTTACTATTCTTTTTTTCAATGAAAGCAAATTTATCAGACATCAAATCAAATCTTTACTATCTATCTTCGTCAAGATGGATTTATTAGACATCAAATCAAGTCTTTACTATCTATCTTCATCAAGATGGATTTATCAAACATCAAATCAAATCTTTACTATCTATCTTCATCAAGATGGATTTATTAGACATCAAATCAAATCTTTACTATCTATCTTCATCAAGATGGATTTATTAGACATCAAATCAAATATTTACTATCTTTCTTCATCAAGATGGATTTATCAGACATCAAATGAAATATTTACTATCTATCTTCATCTCGATAGATTTATCAAACATCACACCATTTTCCTATTTGTAGTTCAACTGCAAATACAAATATGT
The DNA here is from genome assembly GCA_007258455.2 of Sequoia sempervirens. NCBI lineage: Eukaryota > Viridiplantae > Streptophyta > Pinopsida > Cupressales > Cupressaceae > Sequoia > Sequoia sempervirens. Next base: position 15,204,244 of record VDFB02075321.1, read on the forward strand.
TTCTATCATTACTATTTGTTTTATTTTCAGGAAGCAAATTAATCAAAAATCCACTCATCTTTACTATTTTTTTCTCTTCAGAAAGAAAAATTATCAACAATCAAATCATTACTATTTTTTCATCAATGGAAGTAAATTGATCAGTTGTCAAATATACTATTTTTTTTCTTTTCAAAAAAGAAAATTTATTAGTTATTCTATCAATTCAATCAAAAGTAGCATGATGATAAGCAAAATTCACTCATCTTTTGACTAGGAAAATACAAAAAAAAAAAAAATCATCATCATTTCATCATTTCCATCAAAAGGGGCGTCATTTCAATAGGGGCATCTTTATACATCATTTTTTGAGAGCTAAATCATTGAATCAACATCGACATCAGAATTTTATCATCAAATCAAATTTTTCAAAAATTGTAAAAACTCATATCATCATCCGTGATTTACCTCCCGATGGGGCATACATTAATATCAGTCAGATTTTTCGATTAAGGGCAATTTTTTCAAAAGGAGGAATAGGCAAATTTTTCAAAAGCAAAAATATTTCTCTTTGAAGCAATGTGTTTTCACACATCACTTCAAAGAGGGGAAAATGGTATATGCATAAAAATGGTCATATCATTTAATACTGGAATTCAATTAAATATTTATTATTTAATTAAATTCTTTCTTAATTCCCTCTTGGCTATTGGGAAACAGTCTGACCTATTTATTTACATCGCTCACCTACTTTATATTCAATTTTAATTAAATAAATTCATTTTATTTAATTTACCATCGCTTTAAGTCCACTTAATTACAAATAAATATCATTGTTTATTTAAATTAATTATCACATTTAAGTTTAATTAAATCTTTGATTTAATTGAATTTAATTCCCTTTCTTCTAAATCAAATATTAATTAAATATTCTTAATTATATATTTTATTTAATTAGGAAAATCTTCCATGTCAGCAATAAATGAATAATGAATTTAATAAATTCATTATCTCTCTTCAAAATCTTTTCTCCATCTCACAAAAAGATGATTTTTACAATTCATCTTTATCATCTTCCACATGTCACTTTCCAAATCTTAATTAAATATTTTATTTAATTAAGAAAATCTTCCATGTCACCAATAAATGAATAATGAATTTAATAAATTCATTATTTATCTTCAAGTTCATTATAGGTGGTATACATTGTTTGATTCACTTTTAATCTACATTTGGTATACATAAAATCACACACACAACATGTATTTGTTCTAATAGTTTGTGAATTTCATGCTCATCTATTATGTCACATCCTTGTTTTCTTAAAATCCTAAAGCCTTGTCCATAACTCTCTTCTAAGTTAATGGGTGTACTAATAACTCAATGAAGATAAGATAGAAGAGTATCATTATTGTCCTTGTGATCAAGTTCATTAATTATTGATGGTTGAGGCTTCCTTTATGCTTCCATTTCATGATGTAAGAGGTTGAACATTTCAAGTGATGGGATTATAGGTGGTGTTTGCATGGATGGATAAAAGGATGCATTATTCTCAAGGTTGTGTAAGGAGTCTTGTATGAATTGTTGCATGCTATCTTCATCTTGATGTAAGATTTCCACTTCATGGGAAAATCCATTAGGAGGTGAAGGTTCATTAATAGTCTCAATTAAATTAGGGTCTTCACCAAACACACAACTTGAAACATCTACCAAAGATCTTAAGATCTTCCATATATTACCCATACACATGTCCATGATGAATTTTTATGCAAATTTTCAGATCTGATATATGAATATTTTATGTGTTTTTAGTGGAAGATCTTGAAAAATGAAATGTTTTTAATGCGAATAATGCACTCAATTTGACCAGTTGAACTTAATGCAAACAATAACAGATTTTTCTAATATCTAAAAGTGAAACCTATATTTAACAATAGATCAAAATGAAGCAAACAGAGACAAATCATTGCCCAAAATTTTGAAACAACACCTGTACAGAGATTGAATTACCCTAAGATCAATGGTTCTTATCATAGAGGTTGCAAAATTTTACATCTGAGCCTAAGATTCAATGCTAGGGTTTCCTTTGTTCAAACTATAAACTATGGTTTTAGTGATTGGTTTTTCCATATTTTGATGTCCAAATGTGAGTGAAATGAATGACAAATGGTGCAAAATATCACAATTTTTGAATTGTAATTTTTATCAAATTTGTCAATGTGAATGATTGAACATACACTAACATGCAATTACTATGCAAATTTACTGTAATATGCATGCAATTTTTTGATTTTTTCAAATTTTAAAGGATGCAAAATGCAAACCAAAAACCTTAAATGAGATGAAAACTAATGCAATGCAATGAAAATTAATGCAAATCTTAGATCTTGGGTTTGAATGAACTCCAATTTTAGAATTTTAGATGTACAATGTCGAGTTCATGAAAATGAAATGGGGGAAATTGTGTATGATGGATTTTGAATGGGGGTATGCACATACACTTTCCTTATTTAATTATGAAAAAGAGATCCCCTAGGGAAAGATTAATTTTCAAACCTTAGGTGAGTCAAGCTTGATGAAGATCTTGTTGTTTTCCTTATGACATATGATGGGGTAAATCAGCTTGAAATGGAATTTTGGGAGATGAATGGAAAATACCAAATGAATGTAGTTATGAAATGTAACACATGAAACATCTAAATTAAACCTTAATCTAAAAAAATATAGAAATTTTCAACAGATCTCAAAAGGATGTGATTTTGTGCACCTATGACAAAAAGTTCCCATTGAGTGTCCTACTGGGACTCATTCGACCAAGGGTGAATGGGTCTTGCTACATGGATTCAAAATATGTTTTTACAGTCATCTAGTTCTAGTTTTTCATTCCCGATTCATTTGGGTTTCATAGTCAAAAAATTAAAATTAAAATTTGAAAATGAGTTCTTGTGGCTTGACGACAATGTTGACAACTTTGCAACTTTGACAACTTTTGTAATTTTACTCTTTTGATAGATCTTCAATCCTTCCTCAACCTATGATCTGCGAAATAAACAAGATCAATTTTATTTTATTTTTTGGTGAATGGGGATTTGTCTTGGTCAAACCCCATTTTTGTAATTAAACCTTGAAAAGAAATAATGAAATCTAAAAGGAATGATGAATGAACTCTTTTTTTGTTGCAACTCACAAAACCCTTGAAGGACTAAAACTTAACACATATGGGTATGTACAGGATCATGATGGGCCAAAAACTGGCGATGTGAAAAAAGTTGCGTTTTCAATCGACCCAAAAATGCGAAAATCCTGAAGCCGACGCTTTTGGGCTTAAAGCGACATGGTATGTAGGACTGGCATTTCGCAAGTGGCAATATGATGGGTAGGGTATGTATTGACTTAAATTTTTTACCCAAAATTGCCGGAAGTTTTGACCGTGGGTTAAGGTGGCCCATGATTTGAGTTTTTATATTTTTTAAAATTTGTAATAAAAATCATAATTAATGGCTTATACGGAAAACAAAAATATAATCACATTGGGACATGAGTCCTCTACCTATATATAAATATTATAAAAATATTATCATTTTATTGTGATTAGGGTGGTCGACAAACACCTACTTATTTTTCCCTGAATTCTAAGTACCTGCTGCATTGAAATTTCAAAATTTTCACCAAATAGATTTCAAAAAAATAAAAATAAACCTAGTAGTTTAGAAACTGCATTCAATTTGCTACAGATTTTACACTTATACATTTTTGAAATAATATAGATAACTTATTCAAATTTTTACGTCAAGTTGCCTAACTCTGATTTTTCTAAATTTTTTACCACTTAAGGGCCTGTTTTTTCCATGACAATCCTACACATGCCCACATTGCTCCAAAGCAATGCCCAAGGCAAGAAGCCCAAATTGGATATCTGATTTGAATCAAGCTATAAATACAAAACAATGGCCTTTTATAATCATTTGTCATTTCAAAGAGTAGGGCACACAGTGAGAGCGACGACTGGATATCAAATATCTGATTTGAGCAGATATCTAATTTCAAAGGTAAGTTTTTGCTATTTTTTTGTTTTAATCAATTTTTGTATTAGATTTGTATAATTTTAAATAGTTTTTAATGGATTTTTATTGAAAAGTAGGGTTTTTTATTGATTTTCATTAAAAAATAGAGTTTATAATGGATTTTTGTTCAAAAGTGGGGTTTCTTTTGGATTTTTATTAAAAACTAGGGTTTTTTTACAATAATTTCATTTATAATATGTAATTTCAATTAGATTAATTATTTTTTAACTTTAATCAGGTATTATGGCTGAGAATGAAAATGCATAAATGCCAAATGCTCTACCACCTCCACAGCCATCAATTGAAGACTTCATTCGTGAAAAATTAGAACAATTGAGGGTATTTGTGATGTTTATAAGACAATCCCTCGATTATCCGAGATGACAAACACATTGAAGGAAATAATTAAAAATATATAAACCCTCTCCACCCAACATAATTCCTTTCATTCATGGCGAGAAGACATGAGGGAATATTATGCATGTGGATTGTCTTACGATGATGTGAAAGATCTCCAAATAAAAAAAGACCAAATAGCCTCTTTATTCGTTAACCCCCACACCAGTTTTCCAGTTAATGTTAATAAGCAAAAACTTTCTATAAAATGGTGCACGAATAAGGACATTGTAGATAACTTTTGGGATTGTTGGTGTATGGTTTTTGATAAACCACCAAACAACAATTGGGGTATACCATTTTACTTTACTAAAAAAATATGCATTGAGTTTGTGTTAGGGCATCATGTCAATTATTTTAACATTAAACCCTTCTAGGGCGTCAGTGGACGTATGCCCCAGGATAGACAAGGGGTAGTTAGAGTAGTCCCACGCCCATATGTTCCCATTCATCCCCTTCCTTTGCCACCTCCATTATATCATCCAGATATTATCCAGGATACAACCACATAGACTATCCAGGCTATTCACTCTTTGAGTGATCTTTTGGTTTCGCATGCTTCTACAGTAGCTCAGCCACATTTTGGTGATGTTGGTGATGGATCGAGTGTTGTTGCATCATCCTCCGAGGTCCACATATTTGTGTGCCACATACTTGCACTATGTGCCACCTGATATGCTTGGGTCCTCTTGTACAGCCCACTAAGCATCCCTTGGACATTTCTAATTATGACCTCCATGATGTGGACATTATATATCAGATACAAGGGAGTGGAGTGCAGCTTACAAATTCCTCTCCTTCTAGAGAGGGGGACATTGGAATAGTGACACATGTAATATTTAAGTTGTAAATTCATAACTGTTGTGCCCTTAGCACACATGCCCCGTTCAGAACGGGGACCCTCTTTTCTTTTGCCTTGTCGTGTCTTTTTTGTCACTGCCTCGTTTTGCGTGCCCCCTTTTTTTTGATGTCTCAGATGGTCAATGTTGCTTCAAGGACCCACCATAAATCGAGCATGCCTTCCCCTTTTGGTTTTGCTGCATTCCAGTGTCTCGTAGAATCCCTCTGGTAGTTTGTCCTTGCCAATGGCTCCGGGCCCTTCCAGGCCCGGACGTTCGAGATTCCCTCATTAGGTTTCCCTGCTAAACCTGTCGTTCCCAGCGATGTCCGCTCAGCGTCCTCCCGGACCTTGGGGTCCGAGCCTCTGTTTACCTTCTGCTCGAAACTTGTTGAAATTTTCGTGCGGCATTTCGCTATCTGGATCCTGAAACCTAGAGTTCCTCCTCCGGGGTTCCGTCTGTGTTTTGCCATCTGCAACAGCGGACTTCCTGTGGCGTCCCGTCCCTAGGTCCCGCTAGCCATTTCGTTGACCGAAGATTTGGGGAGCCCTTGTCTGCCATGGGGTGTTTCGAGCCCGACCGTATGGAATTCCGTGTTCGGAATTTCGTGATGGTTCCGCCGTCCATGACGGCAGATCCCTGGCAGCATCCCGCCCTCCGGGCCCCAACCTGTTTCCCGTCGCCGCCATTCAAACAAATGAAAACTTCAGCGAAGGCCATCTCGCGCCTCCCCGAACGTCGGGGCCCGACTTTCCTGCCGCCGTCGCTAACATTTGAATCCACCATCTTTTTTTTGCCGCCATACCTGCATTAATTACGTGCATTCATGGCGGTTAGGGGTATAAAATACCCACTCCGAACCGTCATTTTCATCACAGGATTGCAGAGCTATTGGATGACCTGCCATTTGGAGCCCACCATCTTCGACATCGTCACGCTCGTCATCCTCAACATCATTCCGTTGACCGTAGGTGGATCCCATGACTCCCCGCATAATGTGTTTGAGGTAGGCCATCCGTTTGCCCTTCCCGAGCTTTGTTTCGTGATTTCGAGGAACTTAAATGAATGAACAATCATTAAGAGGGCATAGGGTAGTAGAACATGAAATTGCGCACAAAACCCACATGCTAAAAATTTGACAAACCTCCTAGAATATCCTCACCGCTAATCTGGAGTTCGTCCTTGCCATGACCATTCTTCGCGTGGGGAAAATCTCATCCTTGACCATGAGACCGTGCTTCGCCGTATGATAATTAACTCTGTACAAATCTGCCGATGGTGGTGTCTCCCTCCGGGCCCGTCCCATCGGACTTCTCCTCTCAGAGTTCACCTTGGGTTCTACCATGCCAAACAATAGTCTGAACCTTGCCTCCCGGCTGCCGGATCCCGACCGTCTCCTTGCCTTGAAACTTCAAAACTAAATAAGCATCTGATGGGCCTCTCAGCCCCGGGACCCCAGGGTTCCGCCTCCGGGGTTCCCTGGGTGTTTTACTGTCATCCACGTCATAGCTCGTCCGACATCCCAATCTGCGGGCTCCGCCTTCCCATTCACTTTTCGCTTCTGACAATTTGACTGATGCTGTCCTTTTGGTCTTCGGGCTCCAGACACCGGGTGTCCTTTTTTCATTTTCCGCCGAGCTCATGGTGAACTCATTGATGTCTTCTGTGCTCCGGATCCCACCCTCTACCTCGTTGTTGGCTTGTCTTTTCACGGCGGCGTCCTCCAGACCTCTCGGGCCCTGGTGTCTGGACTTCCGTCCTCGGAAGTCCACCTTTCTCCTGCCGTCGGGGAGATTTCACCCCGTCCATCCAATCGCCGGGCCCCGAGCTCCTGTATGCTGCTGGATGGCACATGAACTGTTAATGGCCTTCTGCTCGCTGGGCTCCGTGGCCCAGGACTCCCGTCCTCGCCCGCCATTGCAAATGAGAAAGTGCCGCCTGACGTCCTGACCTCCGGGCTCCGTCCTGCCGATTGCCGCCAGACTTAAAACGCAAAGGCATGCTACCAGGTTTTTATTGCCAAACTTCCCCTCCCGGACTTCCGTCCAGCGTTGGCCGTCCCAAATAGCGAAGTTTAGACGCCTTCCCGGTGTCGCCGACCCGAATGCTCAAAGTGAAATTACATATTGTCGACCGCCCTTTGGCCCTCTAGGCCCCGGACCCCAGAGTTTTGTCTCCAAATTTTCGTCTGCTATCTGCCACTCCAAACTACTATCTCCCGACAACTTTCTAGCCTGGGACTTTCGAACTCTCCTAAATCCATCCAAACGAACCCAAATCTGGAATCTAACTTCGACCCACATGCTGGATTTTGGTCCTCTTCATCATGAACCTCTTGAAATATTAAAATGTGACCAAAGATAGTCTTTGGGGGTCTTCCGTCGTGTTTTCCCTTCCAAACAGCATTCCTGCCAGGGAAGTACAGCCTTTTGGGCCCGGATTGTCCAAATGCCCTAAATCAAAGGTCAATAACATCTTGAGATAAAATTTCATGATATGCTTGATTGATCATTTGAAATAGATGTTATTTTCAAGATGTTGACTAACATGAATGCTTTTGATGATCTATTGTGCTGACTTTGTCCTTGCTTGCAGATTATATGGAATCAGGTGCAGGAACTTCAGGGGCATCTGCCGAAGGGGACAAGGGGAAGAAGTCAGGAAGGACCCCTCAAGGGAAAGAAGACAAGCACCAGATGAAGTACCAATTCCAGGGCAAGCCGCTCCACTCAAAAGTCACCATAGACTGGAAGGAGATCACAGACACTAACATTGGCCAAGTGGATATTGATGAATTCATGTAGAGGGTTAGGGTCAACCTGACAACAAAGAATGGCAGATTGATAAGGTAGAGTGGAATAGCTAAGGCTGTGGGATTCCCTCCATCCCTCGTGGCACCTGAATTAGTCATGGCTTGCTGAGAAGCATACCAAACCAATACAAGAACAATTGTTTATAAGGAGGGCAACATTCTCGCTAACATGTCGCCAGAGGGGATCACCAAGACCTTCCACATTCCCACATTCCAAAAGATGGAGGTCCCTACCTTAGAAGAATTTCAGGTGGCATGGGATGATAATCCGACAGAATGCAAGAAGTCAATAAATCTACATTGGCTCAAGGAAAGATGGGGCAGTGCCGCGAAGGTTCCTCAGGAGCTCTTCCGTAGTGATTTCAATGAGGATTACCATGACCTGGTAACCATGTTGAGCAGGGTTATGGGTCTTCCTACGGCCACCTACTTTCAGGAGTGGATGGCATACTTCATTGAGCAGATCCTGCATGGAAACGAGGACGTCAAGACAAAGGTTTCGTTCTATTGGGGAGGAATCATAAGCAACTACTTCCATGAGCAGTTTGTCAACGTAAATAAGAGCTCCAAGTTTTACATGACCTCTACCTTGTCTATTCCTTGGTGGATCAGAGACAGTACATCGAGTTGTTTGTGGCTCTTGATCAGGGGCAGAAGAAAGGACTAAAGCCCTTTGATAAATATCTGCAGCTCCAATACTAGAACTTCAAAAGAGATTACTACAGAGTGAACGATGCCTTCATTTGCCACATCATCAGGTTAATTGTCGGAGACTTGGAGAGGAGGGTCTCCCACAGTGCCAGGGCGCTTTTGAAGCAGTACGCCTTCCTCTATATCCAATACCCAAAGTTTACGTACATTCGTGCCCAGGGCTTTACTAAAAGGCTGAATAGATTGCCTTGATACCCCAATGACAGAATCATCCTCTTGGAGCTCTATCGGCAACTCCAGCACCTGTAGGCGATCTTCAACAACAAACATATAGCAGGGATCTCCTATCCTATTACCCTTGGCCAGGGCATGTACCGATTACAGACTTCCCAGTGTGCTGGTAACTCCGAGAAGGAATTGAAGGATTACCACTTCTACCTACACACTGCTCGCTCGTGGATGGACCCACATGGCCATGTCAAGAAAGCACTAAGGCCAGCATATGCCCATCTTCACCACATTGAAGATTTTTGGCCCGATTTCCAGGATGACAAGGAAGTGCGTGTAAGGCACTACATGCGAATGACGGTGCAGTTCCTAAGAAGGGTACAACCATTCCCCGTGTTGGACCAAGTTGAGGAGGACAAGTCCACCATCATGCATCCAAGGTACCCGACAGTCGCCGATCTACCAATACCATCAATTGACTGGGATGAATAGGAGGTCGATGATCTGGACACCATAACCCAGCCAATCTTGACCCATACCAAGGAGTGGATCGATGGGAAGGTGGGTCATCTAAAGCGACAAGGAGTAGTATTGACCTATGAAGGGCTCAAAAGTGAGCCTAGTGCCACAAAGGATGTTGCTAACACCACATCAACTGGCGAGACTTCCAAGTCTCCTCCGGTCACCAGGTACAGGAAAAGAAAAGAAATAGAAACTGCATAGTCTCCAGACCCCAAAGCCTCTGCAAAGAAAGAAGCGGGGGGCTCACCTCCCAAAAGACTCAAGCTGGCAGGGAGTTCTACATAATAGCCTTCAACCCAAGAGAAAGAAGCAGAGGGTGCAGGTCAATTGCAGCCTCCCTTGGCTCTCTTCACCCCTCCTATTGCACCACCCACCTCCTTGGCTATGGTCGTTGCATCCCCGCCGGTAGTGGACATTTCAGTCCCTCTTGCCCCTTCGCCTCCGGCCGAGTCTATAATAGTTATTAACTCATCTTCCACTATGACTTCTCCCCCCTCCTCTGCTACTATGTCGCCAATCACATCACTTCCTCTGGCAACAATAACCGCACCTGTTCCCCTTGCCACTATGCCCGAGGCTCTTACAAGACATATGTAGAACCTTCCCCCGAAGCTCTCCCAGATCTTAATGGATCCAACTCTCCAAGCAGCCCTTGTGCAGGTCCTTACAACTACTCAACCTTCACAACCACCGACAGGGCCACCAACTATGGAGGCCACAATGCTAATCTCAAAGGAATTGGAGGAACAAGAGCAAGAAGCCTCGAAGTCTTTCGAGGAGGAGGCTGATGAGTATCATGAGTACATAGAGTATGAACACTGAACCATCAATAGGGTGGTTTATGAGGAGGAAGAAATGGGCTCTTCTGAGAGTGGGGACAAGGAGGATGGCTCGGGTGCTAAGGAAATCATTCAAACCTTTGATGATGACCTTGAGGAGGAAATGGCACAACAGCTGAAGGACATTAGAGCAGAAACAGAAGGCTCACTCCATGATGAAGAAGGGAAACCACCAGAATAATAGTAGCTAAAGGATTTGACTAAGGCTAAAACCCATGTCGTAAGAAGCCCTGAGGCTAAATGTACCGAGGAAAAGAAGGAAAAAGAAACAACAAAAGAAGAAAGTCCCATTCGGCAACCATCCATCGGGTTGCCTATCAAACGCCTCGTATTTGTCCATGACTCTAATGAAGAGGAGGCAGACGCTGCCAAGGAGAAAGGAGAATCCCCAAAAGAAAAGGAAGTAAAAATCTTAGCATTGACTGAGAGGGGCGAGGGTGACCACGATTCACCCAAGGGGAAGTTTACTATGCCCGAGTGGTTGGAGAAGCAACTTGAAAGGAAGAACCCTTTGCTGAAAGACCCAAGGGCAAGGTTAGAGGCCATCTTAGCTCGATCTCAAATCACGACGAAGAAGGAGAAGAAGCCCAAGGTTTGATCCAGAATAACAATGGATGCTTTTGGCTCCCGAGTAGCACAAATTGCAACGCCCACGGTTGGCCAGGCTGGGGTAAGTTATAACATCTCCACCATTGACTTAGGGACTGCAGCCAGAGAGCAGAAGGTCGAGCACCTTGAGGAGTTAGTGACTATAGTGGTGCACCTGATAAAACAAGATAAAATCTTGAAGGATGAGCTCAAGGCACAGGTCGCAACATTAACAAATTATATACAGCAATGGTCTTCAGTAGAAGACCTACCTACTACATCCATGGTCGCACCTCAGTTGCTTTTCAAGGAACAAATCGACAAAATGGAGAGAAGAAAGAACTTGGATAAGACCATAGAGGATTGGTTCCGACAAGTCTCATATGTCGGAAACATGGGAATTAACCGGGCCGTGCGGACAACCAACAAATTCTTGGACCTAATGCAGTCTCTAGAAAGCACAAAGAAACTCTACACCAATTTCCCCGCAACCTACGACTCCACCTTTCCAAGGATTGAAGCTATTCTTTGGATGCCTGAAGCCACGTGGGAGGAGAAGCTTGCATTTAAGAAAGAAGATCACTGGCTGATGGATGTGTGGCGCCGATACTTTGATAATCGGAAGAAGAGGTTAGACCAAATCATGAACAAGGTAGATCCGAACATGGAGTAGATCAGGGAAATCCAGGAAAAATGCACCTGATACCTTAAAATAATGATGGGCTATGATATGCCCACTATGCAAATAGATTCAGAAAAGATAAAACCCTACTTCCAAGAGAAGATGAAGGACAGGATGGCTAGAGAAATCACAACAAAATTCCTATGTTTTGTTGCCCGCACCTTCGATCAATCAGAGTTGTTTAGAGACCAAGGCTCAAAGTATGATAAGGATTGGAAAAGGCTGGAGGATAATGCAAAGGAGTGGAGCTACCAGGCACTGCAATGTGAAATCCTCGAAATAGACAAGCTCCAGGTAGTCAACCTCAAATACATAGAACACATAGCTTCCGAGGGATAGGAGGATAGCCCAGTCAAAGATGAACTTCCTGAAGAGTAGCTATAGCAAAACAACAATCCACTAAATGACAAAAGAGCTACAGTGCCATTAGTAAGAAGATGAAATAGGGAAGAGACAAAATATAATTTTTAAATTGCTGGATATTGGGGGGTAGGTCAAACCCTATTTTGTAATGAATCTTGTCCATTCATAAAACTTTTGGAAAAATATAAATAGGGCTCTCCTCTCATTTGCAAAGAAAGAGTTGAGTTGTTGTAAAGACATGCTGCAGAAATTTATAAGGAAAAGGCATTGACTTGGTGTATTTTCTAGGTTTCTCCCATGTTACTTGATTCAATCTCCAATGTTAGGTGTTTGACTTAGATTTTACTGCTGTTTTAGTTAGCTATCTTCTTTTTTTCAATAGATTTTAGGAATGCTGTTGGGTGATTGTGAAAATTCCTGCCATGTTGATGATTTCTTTGTCCATACTTTTTGTTGTTTGTTGATGGTAGATAGCTGTGCAAAGTTAGCCTGAACTTGATTTCAAAGCTGCTCCAAACATTTATCTTTGATTCATGTATGTATGTGGTGGATGAAGGATAAAATATCTGTAGACCTTAGAAGATAGCACAATTTCCATGATACTATGAAATCCCTGGTTAAGTGGGATATTGTTTTGAGAAATTGTCCATTGCAGGAACTCCATTGTCACTATTCATAGCTCGTTGCAGACTTAGAAACTTTCCCTCTTCATTTCCTTCTTCTTTTTTTTTAATAGTTGACCTATGTTAAGGTTCATTGCACATTGTAAAGCCAAATCCAACAACAAGATGGAGCCCAAGATTGCTATTTGAACCTACAGCCAATGCATAATAACTTTCCATCTTAAGAACTCCATTTTAAGATCCAACTTCCATATTTTGAATTTTTGTTTTGCATTTCTTGTGTAAGACCGCCTTGTGATTCTAGCAAATCACATTAAACTACTGAGGTATCTATGCATTGTCATGACCTGACATCCGAGAGACCTTGGGATAGTGTTCTGCAATTTGGTTGTGGAAGATTGTCTTTCAAGAGAGGTAGTGCACCTATGCACTACCTATGTTGAGAAGTGCATAAAAAACACATTAACAGAACTAGCGCTAGAAGGAGGGCCAACGGTGGAAATATCAAGTTAAGGGTTAAAAGTGAAGCTAGATCGAATTGGATCATTCTCCCCAGAAAGATTTCAAAGAGTTCTATGGTCAACACCAAACAAGAGAGAATTTAAAGAATTGCAGCCTCCTACAAGGGAAAAGTGAGCTCAAGGAAGTAGCATTTCCTTTTCCTCTTCCTCCATTCCATCCACCTCCGTTCCACCCTCACCTTCATTTGGCTGGCTATCGTCTTCCACCCAACCATCTCAAACTGCATTTGCACCTCCTATCTTTGACAGCCAGGGGATTGCTCCTCTCCCAGCCTTTCTAGCCCAAGGCACACTCCAGTCAGCCGTAGCTCAAGTGCAGTCCCAAATTGTTGTTGTATTGCAGATACCACCCCCACCACCCTCCATGGCTTGGCTAGCACATAACCCTTCGCAGATACATTTCGCTGCCTACAATGATATGCCCAAGAATCCGGAGGGATTTTGTTCGAAGTTCCATCCACGTGACCTACAAAGAATAGCTAAGGAGCATATCAAAATATTCGAGACAGCAATCACTGAAATGCAATTTGACCACAAGGACGTTGCATGTCGCCTTTTTTCGCATTCATTGGGGGAAGAGGCCTTCTATTGGTACATCAATCTACTGAGGGGATCCATTACCTCATAGAACCTAATGAAGAATGCCTTCCTGCAGAAATACAAGATCCCCATCAGCCCTTCGGAGCTTTACCAACAGTTCATGTCTATTAGGAGGGAAGTCAATGAACCTATTGGCTCCTTCAACGACCGCTTCCATCGGGCCTACACAAGGCTTCAGGACCCGTACCTCCATAATGATGCGGTAGCTCTCCTGGTCTATTATGCGGCACTGGACAACCTCACGTCAGCCTTGGTAAAAAGGATGCGCCCACCGCTGGCTACTCTAGTGACCGCCTATGCGGAAGCCGTTGTCGCTAGTGCGGACTTGGGATATAATATCTCTAGCTCGCTGCCTTCTTTGGGGCCAGTAGCCCACCCAATGTAGATTCAAGGGCTTAATCAAGAATTTTCTCACCAAACCCCTCTTATGAACCAAGTACCTCAATTGCCTATGGTACCACATCCAAGACAACCATTGAATTATGCACCTCCAGTGCCCTCCTATTTGCAGCCTCAGCAGCAGTATAACTATTCTCAGGCTGCTCCACAATAGCAGGCGTATCCCCAGCAACTCCAGGCGCCATTATACCTATCGGGACTGGAGTTTCCTCTGGCCTATCAGAATCAACCGGCAGCCCCGCCCATTTTTTTCCAAAATCTAGCACCGTCGCCTGGAAGCGCGACTGAGAAAGACAAGTTAAAGGAACTTATAGAGATGATAAAGAAAATGTCCATGGAAATGACACACCTAAAGAATTAGAATAACCAGTTGCATGCCTCCCAGCGTAATTTCTAGGCTAATCTCAATAGGGACAACCGAGATAATAGGGACATTAGGGATAATCGAGAAGTAGGCACTTTCTCCAGGCAGAACTATGATAGGGGCAAAACGCCAACCAAAATGCAAAAATGAGACCTTCTCAAAGGCAGAATCGCACGTGGAACACTAGGCCCAATAATGGTGGTGTCCCTACGACTTTCGATCAACCGGTAAGCAACGAAAAGACGTCCAACAGTGTATACCTGGCAGAGGCAGCCTTGTCCGGATGGTGTCGAATTCACAAAACCAATAGACATTCCGAGTTGGATTGTCCCGAGTTCTAGACAGCTGCTGAAATATTCTAGGTGGAGGTGCAAAATGCAGTCGACAATGCCGGCTATAGGGACATCGTCCTATCTGAGCCATACGATTCCTCTTGTCTTGTGGTTAATCAAGCGCTATTCCGGTGGGGTGACCGCAATGAGCCCGAAGTTGAGCCCACTCCTATTGAGGGTGAAAAAGTGCAAGAGGTAAGTAATGAACAAACTTTGACTCAACTCTTTGATTCAGTAGATAATAGTCTAGTAGATGAAGAATAACCATTTGTAGATGAGGTCCACATGTTCCATCAAAGGTCGACTCCCTACTTCCTTAGGAATAGACAGGCCGGTGGACCCTTTACAACTTCTACCCCACTAAACAATTTCGCCACTCTGCCTGATCCTAATGCCAGCAATAACCCTGGGCTTCCTCACATACCCACCCAATACCTCAACAAGAATGGATCTCAAAACCAGTCACAAAATCAGCCTCAAGGCCAATCCCAAAGTTCGTCTAGTCAAATGAAGGCCCAACCTCCTAGTTCTACCATAGGCCAAGCTTTTAGTTTAGAAATTGAACAAATGGGTGAATATGTAGCAAAAGAGTTCAAGAAGGTAAAAATCAGCTTGTCAGCCTTCGAATTACTCAAAATCCCTACTGTAAGGCATGCCTTCTTTAGGGTTCTTAATGGGACTCCATCTTCTAGTACAATACAAGAAACACCAGCTAAGAGGGTTACCTTTGAAGAACCCAGGAAAGAACCAGAGATATAGGAGAATGCTGGGAAAAGGAAGGATGTTCCCATAAATTAGTCCGCAAGTAAACAAATTGAAAAAGAGCTGGAAAGGGCTAATAGGTAGTTTTCCAAAGACTAGCCATTTAGGTAAACTAGGGATATGGGCAATGATAAGAACAAAGGTCAAATAGATCAGATGGACACACCTATGGGCATCCTCCAGGGGAGACCGGAAACTCCCCCTTTCCTGACCACCATTAGGATCTTTGGGAAGAACCTGCACAATTGCCTGCTCGATTTAGGAGCGTCTGCCAATGTCATGCCCTTAGCAGTATGCAAGGTTCTTGGCATCACCCCCACGTCTTCAAAGAGGAAGGTGACCTAGCTGGACAAAATAGAGATCAACATTGTGGGTGAAATAAACCGTATCCTGATGCAGATTGCTATAGACCCGGGAATACAATAAGTCATTGATATTCAAGTGGTTGACATTCGCGATGCATATGGAATTATTTTGGGAAGGGAATTCATCAAGGCACTGAATGGATACACCGCCACAGACCTTTCTCACATGTGGCTACCATAGAAGGGGCTGCCAAATCAAATCTGTATCGACTGTAAACCCCGTATGAAGTACATGATCACATAGTACAATAATATCAATGAGGTGTTGTTCGCCAAGACCGACTTGGAGAATTATCGCCCTTTCGCCCACCAAAATGAGGTCGAGCTTCAGGAAGAAGGTGTGGACAAATTGTTACTGATGTTGTGTAGTCTTTCGACCGATTCTACACGAATGCCCCTAGACATGGAAATATTGATAGAAGCCGATGATGAGCTTGATAAGGACGACGACTGGGGACTACTCAATGGTTTCCAGGAATTCATTGAAAAGTGCGCAAGAGATCAGCTCAGCCTAGGGGTCCGAATGAATTTACAGGATCTCTTGTTGCCGAATTAGTGCAGGGTTCACAATGCTGCACACTTCGAGTTTGATTGTTGCTTGTGTCAAGTAGCAGTGACATATGTTAAAAAATTAGTTGCTCCTCAGATAGAAACACGAAAGGAGACACAAGTAGAACCACCTATTGATCAATACATCAAACCAGAAAATTCCCCTAAGGTCACAGGGCCAATCGTCTAGCTAAAAGGGAACAGAGGTCAAATCAGACCTGAAGATAAGGAACCCACTACATGTTGGATGCTCTGATTTGATGGATCCAAGTCTAGACAAGGCGCTGAAGCTGGGTTCAAACTCATTAGCCCAATGGGTAAGACATTTCTAGCTGCCCACAGATTGTAATTTTATTGCACCAACAACATAGCGGAATACGAGGCCTTAGTCCTTGGCCTTCTCATAGCCTTGAAGAGAAATGTAAAAATGTTGCAAGTTTTTGGGGATTCTGAGCTCGTAGTTAAATAGGTCAGGAAGTTGTATTCCTGTCATGATCGGAGACTTACAAACTATAGGCATAGGGTCTGGGATCTCTTGGAGGGCTTAGATGCATTCAATATACAATTGATCCCTCGCACTCAAAATCTTGCAGCTGATGCCTTGGCAGAAGCAGCCAACACTCTACAACCCCTCTCTCTGTCAGGGCTCAAGAAATTCACTATTGAGCTAACATCCACGCCATCGGTCCCAGATAATATTACCCACTTGCAAGTCTTTAATGACGACAAGCATATCCTTCAATTTATCACAAGTTTCGATGTCTTCACAGCTTAAATAATTGATGAAGCTAATCCGCAGGAAGCCGAACTGAACATAGAGGGGGTTATTAACCTCAAAACTAATACGATCCCCAGGGGTATGGTTTAGTTGGAACACATATTTGACTTGGACCAAATCAGAGATCAGAATCAGCAAATGAAAAAGGAGGCTATAAGCAACCACTGTGATGCTCACAACCTTGGGATAGCCAAGGAGATCAGGAATGTTTTTATCAGCAAGGTGTGCACACCGGAGGAAAGGAGAGGAATCACGGATGCATTGTGAAGGTACCATGATGTAGTGGAGCTACGAAGATTTAAAAATATATGACACTTCTGTCATTACACACACCATCCCCCTCAAGACGGCGGTGAGGCCATTTCACCAGCGACAGCGCCCTATCAATGCCTTGCTGGAACCTATCGTCTACAAAGAGGTGCAAAAGTTGCTCTCAGCAAGAATCATTTTTTTGGTTAGGCACTCCATGTGGGTGGCCAACTTGGTCCCGCTCAGAAAAAAGAACGGGGAGATTAGATTATGTGTAGATTTTCGCAATCTGAACCGCGCCTCCAAGAAAGACAACTATCTAGTACCTTCGTTGGATAAGGTGCCGCAGATCGTCAATGGCTCCCAGATGATGTCTTTCCTCGATGGATACTCCAGGTATAAACAGGTAATGGTGCAGTATGAGGATCGTCACAAAACGATGTTCACCACTAAATGGGGGACGTTCGCGTACAGGAGAATGCCTTTTGGGCTCATCAACGCCGGCGCCACTTTCTAGCATGCCATGGATGTTGCCTTCAAGGACCTGATCGACAAATGCATAATCGTCTACATGGATGATTTAACCGTATTTTCTAAAAAATGGGGCGATCACGTCTCTGATTTATGTAAGGTATTTCAAAGATGCAGGGAGTTTGGGGTTTCCCTTAACCCCAAGAAGTGCATTTTCAGAGTGATTGAAGGTAGATTGCTCAGGCATATCATTTCAGAACATGGAATCTCCATAGATCCTGAATGTATCGAGTCTTTACTCAGAATCCCACCCCTAGGAAGCAAGAAAGAATTAAAATCTTTCTTTGGAAAGATCAACTTCGTCCAGAAATTCATCATAGGTTTTGCGGAGATTGTTAAACCTCTCAATGCTATGCTCAAACAAGATGCCAATGTTGAATGGACACCCGATGCCAAACAATCTTTCGAAGAAATTAAACGGGCCATCGCTGAGGCACCTGTGTTGGTTAGCCCAGACTATCTGAAGTCTTTCTATATGTACTCATTTTCTTCAGAGCATTCATGTGCTAGCATGTTGACCCAAAAGGACGATGAAGGAAATGAGCATCCGATCACCTTTATGAGTGCTCCTCTCAAGGATGCTGAATTGCGATACCACAATATTGAAAAGCAGGCATATGCTCTTGTCAGAGGGGTGAAGAAATTTAGACACTATATCCTACGCAATAAGGTGTTTGCCATTGTCCCCGACCTAGTAGTAAAAATGCTGCTCATGCAGAATAAATTGGGTGAACAAAGAGCTAAATGGGTCACCCTGCTCCAAGAATATAACATGGAAATCCAACCGATGAAACTGGTGAGAGGACAGGCACTCACCCGCACAATTGCTGAAATAGTAGCAGAAGCTGGACCCGAATTCACTATGCAGCAGTACCAGCTTGAGGATGTCTCCCCTGAAGAGTGGTACCAGAATGTCATCTACTATCTGCTGAACCATAAGTGTTTGCCACACCTACAAGGAGTCCAAAAGTGGGCCCTGAGATTGAAAAGTAATGGCTACATGTTTCAAAGTTCCATTCCCTACAAAAGGAATCATGAAGGCATTTACTTGAGATGCCTTGGCAAGGAAGAAGTAGATCAAGTCTTGAAAGAGTTCCACAACAAATTTGGCACGGGCCATGGTTTTGGTTCTTCCACAACACATCAGATATTAAGAGTAGGGTATTATTGGCCAACCATCTTCAAGGATGCCCATTGCCATGTTCGTTCATGTCACACATGCCAAACCGCTGTCACCAGGGAAAAGAATGTTGCTGTCCCACTGTAGCCTGTGCTGGAGGTAAGGCTGTTTGCGCAATAGGGTCTCGACTTCATCGGTCCAGTAAGCCCTCCATCATCTGTGGGACACATGTACATTCTTACCGCTACTGATTACTGTACTAGGTGGACAAAAGCAATAGTATATAAGCAATGCACAACTGAAGTAGTTACTATTTTCTTAGAAAGTTTCATTTTAAATCATTTTGGTTGTCCTTATGCTTTGGTATGTGATAATGGACCTACGTTTGCTTCATTAAAATTTGCTAGTTGGGTGTTTGACTATGGGATTGCCCTTAAATTCTCATCTAATTACTACCCTCAGGGCAATGGCCTCGCTGAATCTACAAATAAAAACCTGATTACTATGATC
The DNA here is from genome assembly GCA_007258455.2 of Sequoia sempervirens. Classification (NCBI taxonomy): domain Eukaryota; kingdom Viridiplantae; phylum Streptophyta; class Pinopsida; order Cupressales; family Cupressaceae; genus Sequoia; species Sequoia sempervirens. The sequence continues at coordinate 15,223,910 of VDFB02075321.1, forward strand.
AAAAAGTTGCTAGATAGAAATCCCAAGGACTGGCATACCGAGCTCTGTTTCGCCCTTTAGGTTGATCGCACTCACCACAAGGCTGCCCTTGGTGATTCCCCGTTCCACCTTGTCTATGGCCTGAAACCTATATTCTCCATCCATCTGAAGATTCCTACTCTTTAGTTCATCAACGATTTTTTATGAGGGAGGAGATCGTAGGGAAGCTCGGTTAGCTGAGCTCTTGCATTTAGAGGAAGTCTGAAACCACGCAATAGAAAATTTTTCCAAACATCAGGGCATAGTTAAAAGATGGTTCAACCGCCGAGCCAAGATCAAGGCCTTTAGAATTGCAGATCTAGTCCTATATTGGGACAAGGCCCATGAAAAGAAAGGGGGACACAACAAATTTGACAAGCTCTGGCTTGGCCCCTTTCAAATAGCTGAGATTTTGGGAGATAATGCCTTCCGCTTAAAGACCTTGACTGGTGAGAACGTCCCGTTGCCAGTCAATGGGCAGCACATGAAGCATTACTTCCAGGCTTGAGCTCGTTCAAGCTCTTCGGTGTAAATACTTGTACATAGGTTAGGGTAGTTTGCTTTCTAGCTTGCTTTTGTTTTGTTTGTGTCGCTCTTTTGTTTTTTCCCTCCTAGCAGTTTTGTTTCAAAAGTTGTTTCCCGCTCCTTTGCAGTGGTCATGCTTGCTCGACAAGCAGTTCACTTTGCTGTCTATTCTTTGTGTTCTTCGGCTAAACATTCACTCTCGATTATCGGTCTTTGAAAGTGGCCCGTGAATGATTTCCTTGCTTGAATTCTACTTAGAACTTGACCCTTGGCTAGATCTTCTTACACATCTCGGATCTCACACAAAGCACATAATAATCATTTCTAAAGGACTATTCCATGGTTGTTATGACACTCCAGCAAGTGAAAAATCTCAAGTCTACTCCAGTGACCACTGCAATCTCAAACCTATTGTAGGCTTCAATGCTTACCCGGTTGAACTAAATGATAAAAGAGAAGTGAAATATGAAAGAAAAAGAAAAAAGAAATTCTAAAAAAAGGAAATAAACGACCGTACGGGTGATCGGATAACTCTACCAAAGATATGGACACCCGACCGGAAGCAGAGCAATATCCGTGATATTGCAGCGACAACTCCGTCAGGGTTATGGATGCCTGACTGGCAGCAGAGCAATGTCCAGGATACTTTTGGTGTTAGATGATTTATGTAGCTCTTTCGATTGAATTGGTAACCCTGGTCACTATCCCGAGGAAAGGAATGAACTCACTACACACAAACTTCTGAGATGTCCTGTAAGTTGACCCAATTAAGGATCTCGTTCTCCCAGATTCATCTTTGGAAGCCACTCCTAGTCTGCGAAACCAAAGATTCTAGGTCCTGAATGAATTTTTATCCTTAGAACGCTCGGGAGCATTCTCCAACAGAGTCGCCATTTGTTTTGCCCTTAGCACACACACCCTGTTCGGAATGGGGACCCTCTTTTATTTTGTCTTGTCGAGTCTTTTTTGTCATCGCCTCGTTTTGCGTGCCCCTTTTTTTAATGTCTCGGATGGTCAATGTTCCTTCAAGGACCCACCATAAATTGACCATGCCTTCCCCTTTTGGTTTTGCTACGTTCTGGCGCCTCGCGGAATCCCTCTGGTAGTTTGTCCCTGCAAATGGCTCCAGGCCCTTCCGGGCCCAGACGTTCGGGATTCCCTCACCAGGTTTCCCTGCTGAACCTGTCGTTCCCAGCGGTGTCCACTCTGCGTCCTCCCGGACCTCGGGGTCTGAGCCTCTGTTTGCCTTCTGCTCAAAACTTGTTGAAATTTTCCTGCGGCATTTCACTCTCCGAATCCTGAACCCCGGAGTTCCTCCTTCAGGGTTCCGTTTGTGTTTCACCGTCTACGATGGCAGACTTCTTGTGGGGTCCCACCAGCCGTGTCGCTGACCGAAGATTGCGGGAGCCCCTGTTTGCCATGGGGTGTCTGAAATTCCGTGATGGTTCCGCCGTCCATGACGGCAGATCCCTGGCGGCATCCAGCCCTTAGGGCCCCAACCTGCTTCCCACCGCCACCATTCAAATGAATGAAAACTTTAGTGGCCACCGTCTCGCGCCTCCCCCGCCTTCGGGACCCGACTTTCCCACCTCCGTCACCGACATTTGAGTCCAACATTTTTTTTGCTGCCGTACCTGCATTAATTACGCGTATTCATGGTGGTTAGGGGTATAAAATACCCACTCCGACCCATCATTTTCATCACAGGATTGCAGAGCAATTGGACAACCTGCCATTTGGAGCCCACCGTCTTTGACATCATCACACTTGTCATCCTCAGCATCATTTCGTCGATCGTAGGTGGATCCCACGGCTCCCTACATAGTGTATTTGAGGTAGGCCATCTGTTTGCCCTTCCTGAGCTTGTTTTCATGATTTTGAGGTACTTAAATGAATAAACAATCATTAAGAGGGCATAGGGTAGTAGAACATGAAATTGCGCACAAAACCCACATGCTAAAAAATTGACAAACCTCCTAGAAAATCCCCACTGCCAATCTGAAGTTCGTCCTTGTTGCGGCTGTTCTTCACGTGGGGAAAATCTCCTCCTCGGCCCTGAGACCGTGCTTTGCCGTCCGATAATAAACCTTGTACAAATCTGCCGATGGTGGTGTCTCCCTCCAGGCCCGTCCCATCGGACTTCTCCTATTGGAGTTCACCTTGGGTTCCGCCGTGCCAAACAGCAGTCTGAACCCTGCCTCCCGGCTGCCGGGTCCCGACCATCTCCTCGCCACGAAACTTCAAAACTAAACAAGCATCCGGTGGGCCTCTCGGCCCCGGGAGCCTGGGGTTCTACCTCCGGGGTTCCCCAGTTGTTTTGCCATTGTCCACGTCAAAGTTCGTCTGACGTCCTGATCTGCGGGCTCCACCTTCCCATTCACTTTTCTCTTCTAGCGATTTGACTGATGCTGTCCTTTTGGTCTTCGGGCTCCGGGCGCCGGGTGTCCTTTTTTCCTTTTCCACCGAGCTCATGGCGAACGCATTGATGTCGTCCATGCTCTGGATCCTGCCCTCTGCCTTGCTGTTGGCTTGTCTTTTCGTGGCGGCGTCCTCCAGACCTCTCGGGCCCCAGTGTCTGGACTTCCATCCTCGGAAGTCCGCCTTTCTCCCGCCATCGGGGAGATTTCGCCCCGTCCATCCGATCGCCGGGCCCCGAGCTCTGTATGCTGCTGGATGACACATGAATTGTTAATGGCCTTTTACTCGCTGGGCTCCATGGCTCGGGACTCCCGTCCTCGCCCGCCATTGCAAACGAGAAAGTGCGGCTCGGCATCCCGACCTCCGGGCTCCGTCCTGTCGATTGCCACCAGACTTAAAACGCAAAGGCATGCTGTCGGGTTCCTATTTCCAGATTTCCCCTCCCGGACTTCCGTCCGGCGTTGGCCGTCCCAAACAGCGAAGTTCAGACGCCTTCCCGGTGTCACCGGCCTGAGTGCTCAAAGTGAAATGACATATTGTCGGCTACCCTTTGGCCCTCCGGGCCCCGGACCCTGGAGTTCTGTCTCTGGATTTTAATCTGCTGTCTGTCGCTCCAAACTGCTATCTCCCGACAGCTTTCTGGCCTGGGACTTCCGAACTCTCCTAAATCCATCCAAACGAACCCAAATCTGGAATCTAACTTCGACCCACATGCTAAATTTTGGTCCTCTTCATTGTGAACCTTTTGAAATATTAAAATGTGACCAAAGATAGTCTTTGGGGGCCTTCCACCATGTTTTCCCTTCCAAACAGCACTCCTGCTGGGGAAGTCCAACCTTCTGGGCCAAGATTGTCCAAATGCCCTAAATCAAAGGTCAATAACATCTTGAAATGAAAGTTAATGATATGCTTGATTGATCATTTGAAATAGATGTTATTTTCAAGATGTTGACTAACATGAATGTTTTTTATGATCTATTGTGTTAACTTTGTCCTTGCTTGCAGATTATATGGAATCGGGTGTAGGAACTTCAGGGGCATTCGCCGAAGGGGACAAGGGGAAGAAGTCAAGAAGGACCCCTCGAGGGAAAGAAGACAAGCACCAGATGAAGTACCAATTCTAGGGTGAGCCGCTCGACTCAAAAGTCACCACAGACTGGAAGGAGATCACAGACACCAACATTGGCCTGGTGGATATCGATGAATTCACGCAGAGGGTCAGGGTCAACCCGAAAACAAAGAATGTTAAATTGATAAGGCAGAGTGGAATAGCTAAGGCTGCGGGATGCCCTCCATCCCTTGTGGTGCTCAAATTAGTAATGGCTTACCGAGAAGCATACCAAACCGATACAAGAACAATTGTTGATAAGGAGGGCAACATTCTCACTGACATGTCGCCAGAGGGTATCACCAAGACCTTCCACATTCCAACATTCCAACAGATGGAGGTCCCTACCTTAGAAGAATGTCAGGCGGTGTGGGATGATAATCTAACAGGATGCAAGAAGTCAATAAATCTACATTGGCTCAAGGAAAGACAAGGCAGCACTACAAAGGTTCCTCAAGAGCTCTTCCGTAGCGATTTCCACGAGGATTACCACGACCTGGTAACCATGTTGAGCAGGGTTATGGATCTTCCTACAGCCGCCTACTTTTAGGAGTGGATGGCATACTTCATTGAGTAGATCCTGCATGGAAACGAGGACGTCACGATAAAGGTTTCATTCTACTGGGGAGGAATCATAAGCAACTGCTTCCATGAGCAGTTTGTCAACGTAAAGAAGAGCTCCAAGTTTTACATGACTTCCTACCTTGTCTATTCCTTAGCGGATCAGAGACAGTACAACGGGTTGTTTGTGGCACCTGATCAAGGGCAGAAGCAAGGACTCAAGCCCTTCAATAAATATCTGCAGCTCTAGTACCGAAACTTCAAAAGAGATTACTGTAGAGTGAATGACACCTTCATTGGCCACATCATCAAGTTAATTGCCAGAGACCTCGAGAGGAGGGTCTCCCACAGTGCTAGGGCACTTTTGAAGCAGTACGCCTTCCTCTATATCTAATACCCAAAATTTACGTACATCCATGCCCACGGCTTTACTAAAAGGCTGAATAAATTACCTTGATACCCCAATGATAGAATCATCCTCTTGGAGCTCTCTTGGAAACTCCAGCACCTGCAGGTGATCTTCAACAACAAACATATAGCAGGGATCTCCTATCCTATGACCCTTGGCTAGGGCATGTACCGATTACAGACTTCCCAGTGTGTTGGTAACTCCGAGAAGGAGTTAAAGGATTACCACTTCTACCTGCACATTGCTCGCCCGTGGATGGACCTGCATGGCCATGTCAGGAAAGCGATGGGGCCAACATATGCCCATCTTCACCACATTGAATATTTCTGGGCCGATTGCCAGGATGACAAGGAAGTGCACACAAGGCACTACATGCGAATGATGGTGCAGTTCCTAAGAGGGGTACAACCATTCCCTGTGCCAGACCAATTTGAGGAGGACGAGTCCACCATCATGCATCCAACGTACCCGGTAGTTGCCAATCTGCCAATACCATCAATTGACTGGGATGAACAGGAGGTCGATGACCTAGACACCATAACCCAGCCAATCTTGACCTGTACCAAGGAGTGGATCGATGGGCAGGTGGCTCATCTAAAGTGACAAGGAGTAGTATTGACCTATGAAAGGCTCAAAAGCAAGCCTAGTGCCACAGAGGATATTGTTGCCACCACTTCAACTAGCGGGACTTCCAAGTCTCCTCCAGTCACCAGGTATAGGAAAAGAAAAGAAACAGAAATCGTGCCTTCTCCAGACCCCAAGGCCTCTGCAAAGAAAGAAGCAGGAGGCTCACCTCCCAAAAGACTCAAGCTGGCAAGGAGTTCTATAGAACAACCTTCAACCCAAAAGAAAGAAGTAGAGGGTGCGGGTCAATTGCAGCCTCCCTTGGCTCTCTTCACCCCCCCTGTTGCACCACCCACCTCCCTAGCTATGGTCACTACATCCCCGCCGGCAGTGAACATTTATGTCCATCTTGCCCCTTCGCCTCCAGCTGAGTCTGTAATAGTTATTGACTCATCTTCCCCCATGACTTCTCCCCCCTCCTCTAGTAACAATAACCGCACCTATTCCCCTTGCCACTATACCCTAGGCTCTTACAAGACATATACAAAACCTTCCCTCGGAGCTCTCCCAGATCTTAATGGATCCAACTCTCCAAGCGGCCCTTGTGCAGGTCCTTGCAACTGCTCAACCTTCACAACCACTGATAGGGCCACCAGCTATGGAGGCCACAATGCTAATCTCAAAGGAATTGGAGGAACGAGAGCAAGAAGCCTCGAAGTCTGTCAAGGAGGAGGCCGATGAGTATCATGAGCACCCAGAGTATGAACACTGAACCATTGATAGGGTGGTTTATGAGGAGGAAGAAACGGGCTCTTCCGAGAGTGGGGACGAGGAGGATGGCTTGGGTGCTAAGGAAATCATTCAAACCTTTGATGATGACCTTGAGGAGGAAATGGCACAATAGCTGAAGGACATCGGAGTAGAAACGAAAGGGTCACCTCATGATGAAGAAGGGCAACCACTGGAAGAACAACAGCTAAAGGATTACTGAGGCTGAAACCCATGTCGTTAGAAGCCCCGAAGTTGAATGTACCGAGGAAAACAAGGAAAAGGAAACAACGAAAGAAGAAAGTCCCATTTGGCAACCATCCACCCGACTGCCTATCAAATGCCTCATATTTTTCCATGACTTTGATGAAGAGGAGGAGGACGCTGCCAAGGAGAAAGGAGAATCCCCAAAAGAAAATGAAGTAGAAATCTTGGCATTGACCGAGAGGGGCGAGGGTGACCACGATTCACCCAAGGGGAAGTCTATTGTGCCCGAGTGGTTAGAGAAGCAACTTGAAAGGAAGACCCCCATGCTGAAAGACCAAAGGGAAAGGTTAGAGGCCATCTTGGCTGGGGTAAGTTATAACGTCTCCACCATTAACTTAGGGACCGTAACCAGAAAGCAAAAGGTTGAGCACCTTGAGGAGTCAGTGACTATAGTGGTGCACCTAATAAAACAAGATAAAATCTCGAAAGATGAGCTCAAGGCGCAGGTTGCAGCATTAACAAATTATATACAGTAATGGTCTTCAGTAGACGAGCTACCTACTACATCCACGGTTGCACCTTAGCTGCTTTCCAAGGAACAGATCGACAAGATGGAGAGAAGAAAGAACTTGGAGAAGAGCACAGAGGATTGGTTCCGACAAGTCTCATACGTCGGAAACATGGGAATTAGCTGGGCTGTGCGGATAGCCAACAAGTTCTTGGACCTAATGCAGTCTCTAGAAAGCACAAAGAAACTCTACACCAATTTCCCCGCAACCTATGACTCCACCTTTCCAAGGATTGAAGCTATCCTTCGAATGCCTGAAGCCACGTGGGAGGAGAAGCTTGTACTTAAGAAAGAAGATCACTAGCTAATGGATGTGTGGCGCAGAGACTTTGACAATCGGAAGGAGAGGTTACAACAAATCATGAACAAGGTAGATCCGAACATGCAGTGGATCAAAGAAATTCGGGCAGAATGCACCTGATACCTTAAGATGATGATGGACTATGATATGCCCATTGTGCAAATGGATCCGAAAAAGATAAAACCCTACTTCCAAGAGAAGATGAAGGACGAGATTGTTGGAGAAATCACAACGGAATTCCTAAGTTTTGCTGCACGCGCCTTTGATCAATCAGAGATGTTCAGAGACCAAGGCTCAAAGTATGATGAGTATTGGAAAAGGCTGGAGGATAATGTAAAGGAGTGGAGCTACCAGGCACTGCGATGTGAAATCTTTGAAATAGACAAGCTCCAGGTAGTCATCCTCAAATACATAGAACACATGGCTTCCGAGGGACAGGAGAACAGTCCAGTCAAAGATGAACTTCCTGAAGAGTAGCTACAACAAAACAACAATCCGCTAAATGACAAAAGAGCTACAGTGCCATTAGCAAGAAGACGAAATAGGGAAGAGACAAAATGTAATTTTTAAATTGCTTGATATTAGGGGGGTAGGTGAAACCCTATTTTGTAATGAATCTTGGCCACACAATAAGAATTAATCTTAGCCATTCATCAGACTTTTGGAAAACTATAAATAGGGCTCTCCTCTCATTTGCAAAGGGAGAGTTGAGTTGTTGTAAAGACATGCTGCAGAAATTTATAAGGAAAAGGCATTGACTTGGTGTATTTTCTGGGTTTCTCCCATGTTACTTGATTCAATCTCCAATGTTAGGTGTTTTGCTTATATTTTACTACTATTTTAGTTAGCTATCTTCTTTCTTTGAATAGATTTTAGGAATGCTGTTGGGTGATTGAGAAAATTCCTGCCATGTTGATGATTTCTCTGTCCATACTTTTTGTTGTTTGCTGATGGTAGATAGCTGTGCAAAGTTAGCATGGACTTGATTTCAAAGCTTCTCCAAACATTTATCTTATATTCATGCATGTATGTGGTGGATGAAGGATAAAATATCTGTAGACCTTAGAAGATAGCACAATTTCCATGATACTGTGAAATCCCTAGTTAAGTGGGATATTGTTTTGAGAAATTGTCCATTGCAGGAACTCCATTGTCACTATTCATAGCTAGTTGTAGACTTAGGAACTTTCCCTCTTCCTTGCCTTCTTTTCTTTTTTTAATAGCTGACCTATGTTAAGGTTCATTGCACATTGTAAAGCCAAATCCAACAACAAGATGGAGCCCAAGATTGCTGTTTGAACCTACAGCCAATGCATAATAACTTTCCATCTTAAGAACTCCATTTTAAGATCCAACTTCCATATTTTGTATCCTTGCTTTGAATTTCTTGCGTAAGACCGCCTTGTGATTCTAGAAAATCACATCAAATTACTGAGGTATCTATGCATTGTCATGACCTGACATCTGAGAGACCTTGGGATAGTGTTCTGCAATTTGGTTGTGGAAGATTTTCTTTCAAGAGAGGTGGTGCACCTATGCGCTACGTGTGTTGAGAAGTGCATAAAAAATATATCAACAATAACTTGCATTTTTTAAAAATGAATATTAATAAGATATAGTATAAAGTACTAATATTTATTTGCATGGTCTATTTAACAGTTGATGTCTGAGGAGGAGATCACATAGGTGACTGATAGCACCCTTAGAACCATTTCATTTGGCCTCGACATGCACATAGTATATATTTTCACACTCACTCATTTACATTTTTTTATTATATATACTTGCTTGTCATTTGAATTGTCATTAATGAAATTATATAATAACTTAAATATGTTTATCTTTTTTTCCTCTTGTAGGAAATACAATTTTTGGCCAAACTAGACACTTAAATTATTATTTTTAACTAAATCTTCACATTCAGGCACCTATAGCGGCTAAACCGTGAGGAATTTGAAGATGGTGCAAACTAGAGTCTCATCAAATTTTGTTTGTAGATTCTAAAAATATTTTTTTCAAAAATTTTGGAATCAAATTGCACTTCTTTTTCCATCTCCCACGAAAATTAATTTTTTTCAGAAAACAACATTTTTTAAAAGTGACACACACCGTATAACGCATAACTTTTTTTCCATGAAGGATAAAATTCTAATTCTTTCAAATTTAGATTTGTAACTCTGATATCTAGTGTTTCCACTTGGTTAGATAGTTTTTTATTGAATATTTTTTCCTTAATCAAGTTTCAAAGTTAAACAAATTACAATTCAGACAAAGGGCGACCGTATAACGAGTAACATTTTTTGTATATATCAAAATTTTTAAATTTTTTTTTTGTTGGATCAAGGACTTCAATATCTGGTGCACTCATATTTTTCAATTTTTTTTTTTTAATAATCTTCTATTTTTCCACATGTGAAGAACAAAGAAATTCATTTTCGATGAAAAACCTATGTTTAATAAAACTTAAAAAACAAATACATAACAAAACCAAAACATATTAAAATTATATTCATTGGATAGCTTGTTCTGAGGAATACCATAATCATTTGAAATAAATTTTAAATGAATTCATTTGATCCCCCAAAAGCTAAATGAAAAGTGATTTTTTATCAGCATTTTGATAGGTGTAAAGGAGACGCATTTATAGGTATGGTTTAAAACTAGCGAGGTTCTATCCAAGGGGGTTTGATCTAAGGTGATTTGATCAAACCATCTTCAATTGGAATCCTTAAAATGGAACTTTTTAAGGCTTAAATCATTATATTTTCTAAAAATATGTGATTTTAGCTAAAATTCGTTCCTCTCAGGAATTGTAAACCACTATTGTGATAGCACCCACCTAGTGCTAGTGAGGTGCAGCCTTGTCTAGACTATGGAGGTGCAATGTTAGATAAGGGGAACGTAATTGAACTCAAACTCGATTAAATTAATATTTTTAAGATCTTATATTGGTTATACATACATCGACATAGATTGGTAGTTTCATATGTGCTTGCCATTTTTATGAACAGACCGTTATGAGCTATACATCATTGTTGACAAGTTTCACAATGCCTAAAGGAGTAAGTATTGGAACACCTTAAGGAGTAAGTGTTGAAACACCTCAAGGAGGAGGTGTTGAAACACCTGAAGGAGATAAAGAAAAAGATCAGCCTAAAGCGGTATGTGTTTATTTTATTTTGTGTTTGGTAAATATTTTCCTATTACTAACAATCGTATGCTAACTTGGATCAATTTTATGTTTTTGTTCACATATATAGATTGACATTTCAAAATTTGGTTTGGTTGGATGTTTGAGATGGGCATATTCTAGGACTCTTGACCCTTTGAAGAGATGTATATTTCAGGTAAACAAGATTTCAATTTTAGAGTTCAATTAAAATTCAATGTATATTGATTTTGATGTTAATTATTCAATTTTAAATTATATAGTATAACTAATCTCAATTGTGGTTTGAATTTTTCTTGTGTAACTACCTTCAAAACCAAAGAGTGCTTGAAAGAGGCTGCATTTTGATGATCCACTAGTAGTTTAGGATGAGATAGACATTTTGGCATGTAAATTTTGAATAGATATCGAGATAGCATATGCCACATTTTGTAAAACTTTGTTTGAGTTGGCATCGATGCCATTTTTGTATATGGAAATACACTTGATTATTGGATAATATGATATATATAAGTTGAAAATCAAAATTTAATTTTTTCCTCATGTGCATGATTAAACTCTTTAAAAATTTAATCTTGAGCAATGGTTAAATATAAATGTACAATAGCATAAAAAAAATGGTTATCTTATGTAGTTTATATTCATATCATTGATTAAATTGCATTGCACATCTTTCAAACTCAAAGCATTACTTCACATTGCATAACTAACAACTAGATGTTGATAGATGAAAAAATATCAATTACAATATAGTTTTTACAATGTCAACCTAAGTAGTTATGCAATTACTTCACATTGCATAACTAATAAGAAGGAGCAGCTGTCAATTGCATTTTCTTGTCATGGAATTCTATGAGACCACATTTCTTTGAGGCTTTTTATTCAAATAGTCCATTGCCTTGTCTATGCTACCACATTTTTCATACATGTCTACCAAATATTTTTATCAAACAGTTCACTAGCTTGTTGCTATGGCTAAAATCCCAAAACAAGTGCTTTCAAACAAGCTATGGATGCTTGGAAAAATTCTATCAAAGCATAATAGTAAGCAATAGCATATACAAGGCAATGAACTATTTGAAAAAATTCCTCAAAGAAATGAGGTCTCATGGTGATGGAATGCCATGAGAATCAAAATAAATTTTGATTCTCATGGGATTCCATCACCATGAGACCTCAGTTCTTTGAGGTATTTTCTCAAACAGTTGACTTCCTTGTTTATTGTCATGGCATTCCATCACCATGAGACCTCATTTCATTGAGGCATTTTTTCAAATAGTTCACTTCCTTGTCTATGCTACCAAATTTTTCGTACATGTCTATCAAAGAATTTGATGTAGAACAGGGCCGTAAAACAACTTTTCTTCACCATTCAATGAGTTTTAATTCCTTCTTTTCTCACAATACCATTCTTTGCTAGTTTCTCCAACTGTTCACTAGATCTTTCTTGTAGGTTAGGAAGAACACTTTTCCCTCCTTAACTCACAACCCTCTCTGTTATTCACCAATCTAGACACCCATTAAGGTCCTCTTTCACATACTCAAAACTCAATGTTCACTCCTTTGGAACAACTTGACCAAGTCTGGCTCCTAGCATTGAAATAGGCCTTAATTAGGCCTCTTTTTCAAAGCAACTGACCTTTAACCTCATCAAAAACTAAAAAGACCTCCAAAAAGTCTTCAAATTGCTTTCAAAACACAATATTCTACAAATTTTAGGTCTCCATTTTCTCTCTAAGATCCTCATGTGCCAAACCCTCACTTTTCTTCCCCTTAACTAGGGTGTATTGGAACTTGTATGCTCTGACCTCACTCAATCCTAAAACAACTTCATTCCCTCTTAATTTTGTCTTCTTAATCTTAAAACATCATTGTATTATGCTGCCCCATTATTTTGCTTACACTTTCTTTGTAAAATCACCAAGTTTCCCTTATTTTTGCCCCTTCCAACTAGGGTTTCACACTTTTACTCTTCTTGGGTTACTCTTAATCAATTAGACCTCTTCAACACCATTAAATACACATGTTCCAATCATTTCCAATAAGTTCCAACCTATTTTCATTCAACTTCTCAAAAACTCACTCTCTAGCCTTACTCAAAAGGCACAAAAATATGTGTTTCTTAATAGGGTAACATTCTCAGACCACTATAATCCCTTTATCACCCCTAAAAACTTTTTCCTATGCCTACCCTATCTAATTCAGGCCCATTCCTTTGAGATACAACCTATACAGAAGGAGGAATGGCCTTGTCAATTTATTAAAGCTTATATGTTTTAGGTGCTCTTGCACCATACTCCCCAGGTACAAAAGATTTATGCCCCATAAATCAATCCATAGGTCTGCTCCTATATTCTTCACAATCCCTTCAAACTCACTCCAAGTCATTGCATGGAAATCTTCCTCTAAGAGATTTTTTACCCTTCATTCTTTGCTTTGTCTTAGTCTTGCCATGCTTGATCCTTCTCAAATGGATCTTCTTACTACTTTTTGTCTTCATTAACACCTAAAAATGGGGTTTCTCAAGCTTTGACACCTACACACAAAAATTTAGTACAAAAAGATAAACATCCATACATTAGTATCTATGTTTCATGCTCTTCCATGAGCTTTTTCCAACTACACATGTATCTCTGCCCTTCAACTCTTCTCTTCACAATCTTTCTCGAGTTCTTTATGCTTAGAACCATCCCCATAGTAGAATATATCTTCCACACAACCAAATATGACAAAAAATTACAATCCCCTATCCTAACACCATATTCCTCAAACTCTTCTTCTCTAGCCTTCACTAGGCCACTCACCATCAACTCTTCGTCTCTAGTTTCCCATCTAATCTACTATTTGTAAGATTACACATTTGAAGGTTGATAGGTTGAGAGGTTAGGTGTGATTTATTTATGCTAAATAAGGTCAATCAAGACCATTTAATGTGTATTAAGTTGAAGTTTTGAGTCTAGGGGTCCAATATGCCAAAAATGCATTCTTGCTTCAAAATTGTCAAAATTGCCATATAGTCTTTCGAACGAAAATTATTTAAATTGTAAAGGGAAGTGCAAGATAGGAGTCTATAAGTTGTAGTAGGGTTTAAATAAATGTGTTTGACTAGTTTTACTAGTCATAGGTTTATTGTAAAGCAAAGTTGCATAAAAGTGCATTATTAACAAAATGTTGTCAATTTTAGCAATTGTTAAGAAAAATGAAGGGTCTTGGTAGTTGAAAAGGTGGTTGTGGATGTTGGGGAGTCTATTTGAATTGCAAACATGTATATAAATATCTTCAAGGTTTGAAAATAGGTTGGTTGAAGGAAATTTTGTGAATTCCAATACAAAAGCAACATTGATTTCTAGAAAATTATTATTTTTTCGCAACAAGCTATAGTCTCATGGCTTTTTTTTCCACGAAACTCAGCGTTGGAGTTCGGTTAGAGGCTGAAAACTACTAGTAAGGGCATAAATAAATCTTGTTCTACAACTCATATGATCGAACCAAGTGTTCCATCATGTCCAGATCAATACATTTAGGTTAGGTATGGTCCCCTTTTGCACCCAAAGAGGTCAGAGCAGTTTGAGCTACGTTCAATTGGTGAAATCTCTTACGAGTCCAAAGTGCAGAAGGGAAGAAATCTTTGATGTACTGTTACTTAAAAACTATGATGCTTATAGACTCTCTGTCTAAGGCTATGGGATCATGTTGGGACCATCTACAATAACCTCTATTGGTTTTTGCTTTCTCAGAGGCATTTTCCCATGGTGTTAGTTTTTCAGTTGAGGGAAAAGTAGTCAGATGCAAGCAGTGTAAAGTTGCAAACTGGTGGAACATTCATTCTCCAAACACGTATGATCAAATAGACTATTCCAACACGTCTATATGGGTACGTTTATGATAGGTATGGTCCTCTTTTGCACCAAAATACACTGAATCACTCTGAGCTACATTGGACCGGTGATTTCCCTTAAGAGTCCAAAGTGCTAAAAAGCATAAATATTTGAAGGGCTATTTCTAGGAAACTGTGATGCTTACAGACTCTCCGTCTGAGGCTATGGGATCATGTTGAGACCATCTACAATAATATCTCTCATTTTTTACTATCTCAGAGGAATTTTCCCATGTTGGTGAGTTTTTAGTTGAGGGAAAAGTTGCCAAATGCAAGTAGTGTAAAGTTGCAAAGTAGTGCAACTTTCATTCTCCAACTCGTACAAACAAACAGATTGTTCCAACATGTCCATATGGGTATGTTTATTCTAGGTATGGTACTATTTTGTACCCAAATACACTTAATCACTCTGAGCTACACTGGACCGACGATTTCCCTTTAGAGTCTAAAGTGCTAAAAAGTAACAATCTTTGAAGGGATATTTATCATAAACTGTGACACTTATAGACTCTTCATCTAAGGCTATGGGATCATGTTGGGACCATATACAATAACCTCTCTCTATTTTTTCTATCTCAGAGATTTTTTCTCATGGTGATGAGTTTTCAGTTGAGGGAAAAGTTGCCAAATGTAAGCAATGTAAAGTTGCAAAGTGGTGCAACTTTCATTCTCCAACTTGTACGATGAAATAGAATATTCCAACACATCTGGATGGGTATGTTTACACTAGGGATGGTCCTCTTTTTCACCCAAATAAACTGAATCATTCCGAGCTACATTGGATTGGTGATTTCCCTTAAGAGTCCAAATTGCTAAAAAGCAACAATTTTTGAAGGGATATTTCTCAGAAACCATGATGCTTACAAACTCTTTGTCTGAGGCTATAAGATTGTGTTGGGACCATCTACAATAAAATCTCTAATTTTTTTCTATCTCAGAGGAATTTTCTCGTGGTAATGAGTTTTTAGTTGAGGGAAAAATTGTTAGATGCAAGCAGTGTAAAGTTGCAAAGTGGTGCAACATTCATTCTGCAACTTGTACGACCAAACATAGTATTCCAACACATCTAGATGGGTACTTTTACACTACAAATGGTCCTCTTTTCCACCCAAATACACCGAATCACTCTGAGCTACATTGGACCGACGATTTCCCTTAAGAGTCCAAAGTTCTAAAAGGAAACAATCTTTGAAGGGCTATTTCTTAGAAATCGTAATGCTTAGAGACTCTTCGTTTGAGCATATGGGATTTTGTTGGGAACATCTACAATAACCTCTCTCATTTTTTTCTATCTTGGAGGCATTTTCTCGTGGTGATGAGTTTTTAATTGAGAGAAAAGTTGTCAAATGCAAGTAGTGTAAAGTTGCAAAGTGGTGCAACTTTCATTCTGCAACTCATACGACCAAACAAACTATTCCAAAACATCTCGATGGGTACATTTATATTAGGGATGGTCCTCTTTTTCACCCAAATATGTTGAATCACTATGAGCTATATTGAACCGATGATTTCCCTTAAGAGTCCAAAGTGCTAAAAGGCCATACCATCTATTGTATGGTTTGTAGCTCAATGGTATGGCCATGGTAGATGTTATTAGGACTGTATACGGTGAATATGTGGGTTTAAAGAGCTGGAAAGGTCTATAGTTGAGTTGGTGAGTTGCCATGCATGGAAAAAATGGTGGTTACAACATGCTAATGTCAATGAAATGTGGGGGTAGCAAGATTTAACGTTGGATCAATCTTTTGCAAGTCCTAATAGATGTGTTTGATGAGTTTATGGGGTGTGGCAAGCTTTGAGAAGTGTTTAAATATGAGTCTCTTTGTAAAATGGGCCTATTTTAGTGAAGTTGCACCTAAGTTTAGGTTTGAGGATCAAATTGGAGTTTGAATCATCTTTAATTGTAATTGTGATGTTTAAAGCCACCTAGCTCTTGCATCAAAAAAATCTTACCCAATCAACTTGAACATCATGCATAGCCAAATACCTTATTTTCACTTTGCTAGATCAAAGACTCAATTACAATGGAAATGTCTTTCACATGACCTTTTTACATTTTTGTTTTTGGAAAAAGTGGGAAGCCACTGTAATTTATTATATATAAATAGGAGATATTACAAAACCAGGTTCAAACAAGCATACCGACAGGAAAGAACTAAGAAGAAAACATCTAATTGTAGCTCGATTAAGTACAAAAAGTTCTTACAGAATTGTCCCAATAATAGTAACAAATCATACACTTGTATGACTATTTCAACCTATAAGTTTCCAAAATAAAAACCCCTTTACATTTTAAACATACCCTTTATACAATGCCAAACATTTGACCCATATTTCAAAAAACATCACTGGATATAGATTATGCGCATACATAGTTATGATCACATTGTTTCACATTTGAAAATTTAATTTTTATAAAATTTTCCTATTGGAGGCATTCAAGGAATACTCTTCCACAAGAGTAGTATGTTGACATTCTGGAGTGACAAACACCTATACAAACCATCAAGGTAGCAGTTAAACTACATACAATAGAAAAGATGCTTAGAATAACCAATCTATATTATTATAATTTGTGGTATACCTCTCTGAAAGGATCAGAGATGGCTATTGTTAGAACAGGTCCATGATCAATCATGCCAAAAATATCACAAAATTTCTCAAATGATAAATCTATATTGTCACAATAGTAAAGATGCTTAGACTGACAAGTCTATATTAATCTAAACAACCTGAATGGTGATGAATTGGTAATGAAAACTATAAAAGATGCTTAGAATAACCAATCTATATTATTCTAAATGACCTAATTGATGATGAGATGGTAATTCAAATTGTAAAAGATGCTTTGAATAACCAATCTATATTATTGTAATCTATGGCATACCTCTCTAAAAGGATCAAAGCTAGCTATTATTGCAACAGGTCCATGATCAATCATTCTAAAAATATCACAAAAGTTTTTAAATGATAAATCTATATTGTCACAATAGAAAATATGCTTAGATTAACAAATCTATATTAATCTAAACAACATGAATGATGATGAATTGGTAATGCAAACTATAAAAGATGCTTTGAATAACCAATCTCTAATATTGTAATCAGTAACATACCTCTCTGAAAGGATCAAAGCTGACTATTGTTGCAGTAGGTCCATGATCAATTGTGCCAAAAATATTGCAAAAGTACATACAAAATATTAGTATTAAATAAAGAACACTAATGAACTTAAGCATAGTGAACCTAAGAATTGTACCTTCCATTCTTGAATATGCTATTCAAGTGTGCCTGAATGGTCATCTCTTTGCTTAAGAGTATCCTATATTACTTCATGATCAACATTACTAAGTGTCATAGTTGTTTTGTCTTTGGTTTGACATGATGCTTCAAAAACTTAATATTTTTTGCTATAGCAAGGTGTGAATACATGAGAATGGTTTTGTGTTTCTCATAGTCTTCAAATGTAGGTATGCCATTCTTTCTAATCATGTATGTTCACAACCAAGTTCCTGCAACCAAAACTGAACCTATAGGATACATGAACCCATCATCACCTTCCATCAGTTGTGTTAGCTTATACTTTACCCACACACATCAATCCAACCAATAGTTTGAACTCTCTTCATTCCCCTGTAGTGCAAAAACTACATAAACATGTCCTGGTTGTAGTAGATATAAAAGCCAGCCGTAATCAACTAAAATTTTGATTTAGCATTTTTCATGGATATAGTTTGAGATAAAGCAGTTAGATACTATGGAACCCATGTATCCACTCACTCACTTGACTCACATTGATCCTACTCACATTGAATACAACTCTAACAAAAACAAGCCAATTGTTGTGTCCAAATGATCCATGTGCTTGCATTTGAGCTTCAAAATGAATGCATCTTTGAAGAATCTTTGATTGTATGACAATCCAATCTACCTCCCATTGTACCCTCCTCAACCAACCAAAAGAATATGTGCATTGTTGAATCAAGTGTCCCTCCCTGTGACAATGCTAAACTACACCAATCAACAATAGAACGTGCATCACTGAATTTTGCTCCTGAAATCTTCAATTGCTCCTTAACTAGAGATCTCTTTACACATGCACCTACTCCATCATGCTCCCCTTTCCCATGCCTAGCTTTAAAAAATCTTCAAATATGAGGTACACCCATCTCTACATGCATTCTACTCAACCAATAAAACATACGAGCATTCTTGAATTGACCTATGCAATTTCTAACCAAATGAGATGTCGGCCCCATGCTATATCATGCCCCTGCAAGAACTCAAAAAATACTCAAAACAATGTTGGACATACTCAGACGAGTGAGATCTATCATCACTCATATAAAAATGATACTCTTTGATTATCTTTTGATCCTCCCTTGTACTATCAAGTGCATGTCTAAATGTTATGTGGAAAAAAATAACAATCTGAATGGAATTGTAATACTGAGATTTTACCTCATTTTGTGGTTTCAATGTGTAGTTTTCTACAAAATAAACCACTAATATAATAGTTCCAATCGAAAAAGAATCCTTACACATCCTAAATTGTTGATCCAACCACTAAGACCTATGACTATTCCTTGCATACTTGTAGAAAAGATTGTCCTTAAAATCTGAAATAAAATCAACAACACTGCATTCTTTTGTTGCCAACTTGCATCTAGAACCTTGACCTCCACTCTGTAAAGTATATTTGACTATCTCATATCTCTTTTTCTAAACAAGCTTCTTTCCAAATTCATTTTCAGAACCCTCATGAAAACATTGAACAAAATTTTACAAGCCACCACATTGTGAGCAGTTTGCATTTAAACAATCATTTCTATAAAAAAAGGAACCATCATCTCTAGAACATAAAAATAGATCTAGCAAGTCCCTTGATGATTTTGGAAGATGCATTGCACCACACTCTCGTATCATTTCATTATTATGCAAAGTAGAACAGATATAGCATAATAGTTCATGGTAAATTGAAAATTACACATGGTATTTGCAACAACAAGTATTACGAATCTTAAGATGCACACAATAAAATGGCTTCAAACCTTCATAATTCCTTTGCGATATTTCCATATTTGGATGTCTTTCAATCAAAATTTTGAACAAGATTGTTTTGCTTGATTCTAAGAAATGTTTAAGATGTGGTGTATAGTCTCGATTTCCAATTCTTAACTTTAAAACATCCTTTGCATTGGGTGATACTCTAAAGTTATCATGCCAAAATTGTTGAATTACCTACTTTACATTATTGGTTAGCTTCTTATCAACATGTGGAAGCATCCCAACAAAATCCCATGTATCATTTTGAAGAGGATCATCTATTCTTACTCTTCTTGCAAGTGCTCTATCCAAAGTTTTATAGTTTATGTCAAAATCAATACAATTTTGTCTCTTAAAACAAGCCTTTTTCAATTGATGGCTTACTAGGGTGGTTGTAGTGACTCTCTGAGCAACTCTCTTATCTTTTTCCTTGTTAGTTTTTTCAATAGACTTGAGAGCATTAAAAATATTTTTGACAATAATAGAATTTTTTTCAGTCTTCTTGTTCACACGAATATTCAATTTGGCTAGCAAAGGTCCCATCTTTTGCATCTTTAGCAATTGTACAAAAAGTTGGCATTACTCAATCAATGTCTTATCGCTAAAATATTGGTTAAAAAGTCTTGTATCCAACAACTGAACAGTTTGTGTTGACCTCTTGCCCTCAAAATTGTTTATAATGTTCTCATCAATTTCAAGTAACCATTTAGGGGTTCTTGAAGGTCTTGAATTTGGAATATGTCTTTCTTCCACACAAGCTTCTTCATTTCTCATGTAATCTAGTGAAACATAATTTACACTTGCTTCAATATTATGTTCAACATCTTCAATTCCAACATTTTCACCTTGAACATTTTCAATATCAATTTGAATAATTTCATTCCCAATTTCAATATCATGTTCAACATCTTCAACCCAACATTTTCACCTTGGACATTTTCATTATCAATTTCAATATTTTCATTCCCAATTTCAATATCATGTTCAACACATCTTCAATTCCAACATTTTCACCTGAAACATTTTCATTCCTAATTTCAAATATCATGTTCAACATTTTCACCTTGAACATATTCAATTTCCTTCACTTCTGATAGGACCATGTGGCTCAAGTTCACCTCAATATTTAACATACCTTGTCTCCGCTTCTTCCTATGACCTTCTCTAGTCTCTTGGTCTCCAGATGCTTCAATTTGTTCTTTTCTAAGCTTTCTCTTACATTTTTGCTTCTGATGCCTGTTGCTCCCCATTATACCTCATAAAAGATGCTAAAAATTCGTTGATTGTGACAAATTTGAGTAGACGATGCTCCAAAAAATTTGATATCTATCTCTTCCTATCGGAAACTTCATGTTTGTCACCTACAAAGCCTACAAATAGAATGTAGAGTCCATTGGAATTCACAAAATATCCCA